>JAJOOR010014011.1:0-53927 GCA_036250505.1 Solanum acaule | reverse complement strand
ACATAAATTCATCCATAATTGTTCATATAACATCAATCAAAGTCAGTTTATAACATCAATTTCACTTTAGAAAGAAGACCCACGTTTTTGGATTAAAACCTAGAAATTGGAGATTTTGAAATTCATCTTGAAGGGGCCTCTTGGGGGAAAGGAATCCCAAGAGTGATAAGCAACCATACCTTATTGAGGAATTAGCCGCAAAAATCTGAGTTGAAACCTTGGAGAGTTGGTCTTCTTCTTGAAGCTTCAATCTTCTTCAATGGAGTTCTTGAGAAGAGAGAAGAGAGTAGAGAGACGGAGGAACTTTAGGTTTAGATCTTTGGGGTTTTGTATCTTAGTGATAAAAGTGAGGTAAATATACTTAAAAATCATTATATACACTTCCCCTAAAGTACCCTAAATACTCTTCACTTAGTTGGACACTTTAATGAAGTAAAACTCGATTTCTGAATTTCTGCATTCCCGTCGCACTTCAACTCGCCAAGTGTTCCAGACTTCCAGCCTTGGGGAGAAACCAACTTGGCGATGGAATTGGACCTTCGGCAAATTGCCGAATGGATCAGCGACAAATAATTGGATCTTCTAAAGTTACAGGGTCTAAAGAATGAACAGTTAAGGCAAAATGCCGATAGAGAAGAGCAATTGGTGCATCACTAACTTGGTCGGTGATGCTCGACTAACTCCGCCGAGTGACCCCGAAGACCGAAATCTAGAAGCGTATAAATTTATTTTGAAAAAGAGAAAAGTGGAATCTTGCCATTGTTAGATTTCGAGTGTTGATTGAAACATTGTTTTTCTTAGTTTTTGAGAATCTTCTAGTAGATTTCAAGTTGGATTTTGGATTTGAAGCTAAATTCGACCATTGTAAAAATGTGGATTGCATTGCCCAGCTTATAGATAATGTAGTTGGTAATATTTTCTCATTTTTCAATGTGTCTGGCTAAAACCCCCATTCTTGGGGGTATGATTATGTGATTAATTATCTTAATTAGCTTATGGGTGTTAGAATTAGTGATATTATTGTTGTTTTGAAGTGGGTTTGATTGGTAATTGTGTATTAACTCATGCAATGTATTTGCAAATCCAGTTCTAGTCTAGTATTATATGCTTTCTTGAGAAAGAGGTTATAGAATTAAGGTTATCAATTGATGATTGTAGTGATTGAGTTGTTTTGGATTCAACTCGAGAGAGTGTATTTTAATTTGATCCTACCTATCTAGCTCGAGAGAGTAGATAAATTGAGGTTTTGGGCTGTTTATAGTGTGATGCTTGTTGAGGTTCGAGAGAACACACTTGATTCATGATACTTGATTGAGAGATGTCTATTACATCTAAAGCATTGCCTACCCACTAAAATTCAGCAACTTTTGGTAATTAGTATTCACTCGTATAACGAAATTGGAAATTAATCGATCACATCCGCAAGTATCCCTTATCTACTTCATGACTCCCGTGTTTTTGTAGTTATTAATTGAAAAACCTTATCCCTCATTTGACATTTCTTTCCAACCCCTTAGATTTAAATCTAATGATTTCGATCATTTATATTCCTACAACCATTTAGAACATGTATTTCACTTCGTAACTGAATTCTTGACTGTATCACTCCCTGTTAGATCGAACCCAACTCTTCGTTGGGTTTATACTAGATTTCATCACCTACACTTAGTATTGGATGAATTGTAGTTGAGGATTATCAAAAATGGTGCCGCTGTCGTGGAGTGGTGTTTAGATTTCTCTTATTGATGTATAGTTGTGATCTAATCTTGTTTGTAGTTGAATCGACTTACTGTGTTTTGTGTTTGTTGTTGCATGTGTGAGAATAGGTAATGAGATAAGTGTGAACAGAAGTAACGGTAGCCAACTTGGACACCAAGATGACATTAGAAATATGAATGATGTCAATGAAGCAGTTCAATTGGATGGTGTAGGTGCTATTCGTTTACCTCAGGTCGTGGGAAGTGTAGTATTCCACGTGACTAGCCCGATGTTGAAATTAATGTAAATGAAAGGATTATTCGGAGGGCTAGCTCATGAGGATGACTATGACCATATTCGGAACTTTATGGACGTGTGTGGTCCATTCTCATTCAAAGGCATCTCACAAGAGTCAGTCTAGCTCCGATTGTTTCCTTTTTCATTTATGGGGGAAGCAACCAAATGGTTAGCTAATCTACCAAGGAATTCTATTACATCTTGGGACAAGCTTACCGAGGCATTCTACATAAAAAAAATTCCTCCTTCAAAGATGATGGCATTGCGAGACAATATTCAAGGCTTTAAAAGCTTGGATGGGGAACCAATCCATGAAACATGACTGAGGTTTCAAAAGTTGTTACTCCAATGTTCGACTCATAGGCTTCAAAATAACATGTTGTTACAACACTTCTACCAGAGTCTAGACTCGCTAAACAAAGGTGTGGCTGATCAACTTTTTCGAGGGAGTATTATGCAGCAACCTTTCGAGATAGCATCGACTCTCCTTAATGGGATGATAAAGATAAGCCAAGCTAGGTATACTCGGTTGGATTAGGTATCTCCTTTGACTTTCAGGACGACAAAGGAACAAATAGAAAAAGACCAAGAGCGGGATGAAAACATGGCTAAAATGATGACCCAAATGGATCTTTTGTCAAAATATGTAAAGGGTAGTGGTTCTAAGGCTTTGAATGATGTTGGAATTAACAAAGTGAATCCTTATGATGCAAACTTTGAAGCGTTGTACAATTAAGGAGTACACTTTCTAGCAAATCAGGGAGATGGTTTTCGCCAAAATTATCCAAGGCCAAGTGGAAACCAAGGTTGTAATAGAGAGCATGATAATGATTGGAAGGATCGTGATAGGGAATGGTGTGACCGTGGTACAAAATGGAGGGAGCGAGATGGTGACAAAGATAAATATGTTCCTCCCCATGAACGTTAAAAGCCAAAAGATCAAAGGGCTGACCCGAAGAACTTTCGCATTGAAGATATGCTTGCACGCATTCTCAACAAAGTGGAAGGGTTGGACAAGGTGCTTAAAGAAATGAAAGAGGATGTCTCCACACTAAAACAAACAGTTACTTCTCACTCGGTGTCTATTAAGCAACTGTATTTGCCCTTTGGCAATATTTAGCTTTAAGAAAATTCCCCCATAGAGAAGATTTAGACCTAAAAACCCACCACCATTTGAATTGAAGAGAAGTACAAATATCAGTGAGTCTTTTAACTCCAACACCCCCCTCGTCACAAGGTAAGCTCATAGTTTCCTAAGATGCCCAATGGTATTTTCTTTTGTCATTATCCCTTCCCCAGAAGAAATAAGCTATAACTGATTCAATATACTTGATGGTGGTGTTAGGAGGGGATACTGCAACCATTGTGTGGATAGGAATGGATTGCAATACATGCTTGACTAGAGTGATCTTTCCTCCAAAGCTAAGAAACCTTGATTGCCATGCACTAATCCTCTTAGTCACCTTGTAAACCAAATGGGAATAATATATAATCCTCTGCCTTCTAATGTATAATGGACAACCTAAGTAAGAGATAGGACTGTCCTTCTGAGAGAATCCAGTAACCTCCTCAATGGTGCTGATGATATTGTTGAGAGTATTGGTAGGTACCAAGAAGTGGCTTTTCTCCTTATTGATGAGCTGATCAGATGTGCTTTCATAATCCCCCAATATTTTCATAATAAGTTGCATCGACTCCTTATCACTTGAGGTGAATATGATCACATCATCCGCAAAACTCAGATGGTTGATTTGAGGACCTCTAAACTCCATTTTAAAGCCTTTGTATCTCTGACTCTGATGAAGTCTGTTAAGCATTCTTCAAAGCACCTTTGCACCTAAAATAAATAGGGTAGGGGAGAGGGGATCACCTTGTTTGAGGCCTCTAGTGGAATGGAAAAAGCCATGTCTCTTCCTATTAATAATGATGGAGTACCAATTATTGCTTATAATTCTCCAAATCAGGTCAATAAAGACTTCTCCAAAACCCAACTTCCTCAAAATCAAGCAAGTGAATGCCCAGGAGAGCCTATCATAGGCCTTGGTGATATCAAGCTTGATTATCACATTGTCACCTTCTTTGGGTTTTTTAATACCATGAGTAATTTCTTGGGCAAGCATTATGTTCCCTGTAATACCCCTTCCCTTCAAAAACCCTGATTGATTCTCAAAAATGAGCAGAGGGAGAATAGTAGCTAGCCTCCTGCTTAAAAGCTTGGAGATGATCTTATTGGAAAAATTACTGAGACTGATGGGTCTGAGGTCAGTATATCTGTTAGGGTGATCAATTTTGGGGAGTAAAACAAGGCAAGCATTGGACATGAATCTAGGCATAGTGTGACCACAAAAGAAGGAATGAACTGCAGCCAGCAAATCTGTTTTGATAATATCCCAGCACACTTGATAAAATTTGCCTCCCATACCATCAGGTCCTGGTGCAGAATTTGGGTTCATATCAAAGACAACCTGTTTTAATTCTTCCATACTAAGCATCTCCTATAGCATGTTATTCTGATCCTGTGACACCAAATTAGGTAGAGACTGGAGCATTCTTTCATCAATGGTGTTAGTCTGGCCAGTAAACATATTCTGAAAGTATTGACAAGTTGCTTTAGCAATTTGGTTATCCCCCTGAATCCACTCATCAATGCCATTGCAGATTTTGTGTAGGAACAGTCTTCTCCTTCTACCTCTCATAAGAGCATGGAAATATTTAGTATTGGCATCCCCTTCCTTAAAGCATTGGAGTTGAGTCATCTGCTTTAATATAGATTCTTCCAATTTCAAATGTTTAATGTAATTGGCATTCATATGGTGAAGCTGTTGTTTCATATCTTCAGTATTATTGTCAACCAGCTCTTCCTCAGCTTTTTTAATCTTCTCCTCAAAGTCCTTGGTAATAGCAAAAATGTCTCCATACTCCTTTTTGGACCAGTTGCTAAGGGTATTAGTAAGCCTTTTCATTTTCTGATGCAGTTGCCACATAGGGTTACCATACACCTCCCTATTCCAACAGGCTGACACAGTTTCCAGAAAATTCTTATTGTCCACCCAGCAATGAAGAAACTTGAAATATTTGGTAGGAGTTTCCTCTCTCACTGTCATCTCCATCAGGAGGGGACTGTGATCAGATCCCACAGATGGCAGGTGTTCTATAGTGGTTTGGGGCATAGCCTCCAACCATTTATCATTGACCATGGCTTTGTCAAGCCTTTTCCACACTCTAGCTTGGGCAGCTCTCTAATTACACCATGTGTATTGAAGCTTATTGTACCCTAGATCACTCAGTCCATATGTTTCAATCACACTGATGAATTCGAAGCTCTTATTCATGTTGTAAGGAACCCTGCCTAGTTTTTCCTCAGTAGTTGTAATAACATTGAAGTCTCTAATAGTGCACCAAGGAATATCAATGTTTGAGAAATGTAGGAGTCTGTCCCAAAGGTGTCTTCTAAGGTGGTCTTTGCATTTGGCATATATAAATGACATCAAAAAAAATTTCCATGTGATCAGAATGTTGGAACTCTCCTGTAATGTGTTGCTCACCATTTTCCTGAATATTGCCAGTGATTTCATTAGACCAAAACAACCAAATTTTACCATTTGGATTACTGACAGCATGGTCCATTTGAAGCTGAATTCTGAATATGTTGATATGTGAATTGTCCACAAAAGGTTCAAGAATAGCAATCATAGATAAGTGATGGATTTTCTTGAGTGCTTGGAGTCTCTCCAAAGAACCCTAAGTATTAATACTCCTGGTATTCCAGAAAATTATCTTGATCATTAAAAACCTTTGCTTTTGGACCTAGTAATGGGTCTGCTAGAGGTAGCAGAGTTGGTGGTGTTGCCCTGTTGCTTGCTTTGTTGAGTGTGTCTCCTCCCTCTAGGGGATATGCCTTGTTGGTTTGTGGCCTCCAAGACTTCTTCTGGACATTCATAATGAAATGTGGACCCAAATGCTTTGATCAAATGTGCATTAATTTCCTCCTCTTCTGCTTCCTCATCATACTCATCAATAGATTGGTTATCCTGGTCTAGCTCATCCTCAGAATTCAAGGCTCCATATTCATCATACTTCTGCCCTGTCTCTTTGGTATCAGTAACCTTTTTTTCAGCATTATGAGTATTTCCTGCATAAACATTTTCCTGATCAGCACTTTTTTGTTGCCTCCTTTTCAATGCATCCCTCTTCTTTTTGCTCATTCTTGCTCCTGATTTATTGTTGGATGGTTTCCTTTCATTTCCTTTTTCCCCTGTTGTAATATATTGTTTCTGCATATACTGCTGCCCTGTATCTGTTAAAACTGTAGGACTTTGCCCTTTCTCTTGTTGTTCAGCTCTGTTTTGAGTAGATGGGGTTGCAGGGGCTCTATAGTCACATCTATGGTCTCTATCTGAAACCTCATGCAGAACATGAGTCATGGTTTTCTCCTTTACCCTCCCTTCCATACCTCCATCAGCTTCTTTACTAACAACTTTACCAACATTAACAGGGGATTTAGGGGAAAGGAGGTTAGAGTTAATATCTAAAGTAGAATGTCTTCCTTGCCCTGTAGAACTATTGATATTATCCCTGTTAAGGGTATTATTATTTTGTGCCATAGCCATGTCAATGGTACTGTTTTTGGTAGGAATTGTCTGAGACTCAGCCTGCTGCTGTATTTTGTTGTTTTTCTCTGCATTAGGCCTTTCATTTGTACTTGTATGAGTTTTTTACTTTTGCAGCTGAAGTTCTGCCCTTGAAGTACTTTGAGTCTTATTATGCACTGTGTTTCCATCAGCATTTCCTTGCTCCTTTGAACTACTTGGTTGTTCCTGCATTTCAATGTCAAGATCAATATAAGTATAATGTGTAGGGATAGATTTCATACTTGACTGATTGAGGTGTTGGTGGTCTGCACTTTTTTTTATTCCCTTCAGTGGTGGTTGCTGATTGTTGTGTTTCTTCTTTTGAGTTTGCCATTGTTCTTCTTGTTGGTGGTCTTCTTTTTGTTCACTTTGTACCTTGCTCGTGTTGTTTATGATCTCTATCCTTGAGTCTTTGTCTTTGTAATAATTTTGCTGCTCTTTACTACTCTTGTTCTTTCTTTCATCTTCTAATTCTCTTCTTCTTTTATGGTCCTCGTCCCTTTGTTTAATGCTGCACTCATACTCCATATATCCCTGGTGCATGCAGTGGAAGCAGTAGGGTGGTACATCCTCATACTCAATAGTCTGCCATCTTCCATCAATAATGTCCTCTCCTATGTAACCCATCCAAACATGAGGAGGTCTTTTTTTTGTAAGGTCAATTTGGACTTTCACCTTAGCTTTACTTCCCCTAGTTTTTTGGATGGAAGTTGAGTCCAGGTACAACACCTTTCCAACAGGTAAAAGCAGACCAGACACATAGTCTTTGTTATAGCAATGCCATGGTAAGTCAGTAATGTTACCCATACAGGGACAATTGGAGTCTCAACTTCAGGCTTAAAGGATGGTGTCCAGGCTTGGATTCGCATCAGCTGGCCTGCTATGCTCATCCTTTGCTTGGTCCAGACTTTGTTATAGTCCAGCTCATTATCTAAGTCTATACAAACATGCCTTGCATTGTAATGAGCAATCTTGACCCCCCAGATAATTGAGTCTATAAAATGAAACTTTTTCTAATGAGTTCCACCTTAGGCATAGTGTGAGTGAATTTCCCAATCAAAGTGTATTTGCATACTTCAGCAAGAGGCCCCAACACTTCTTCTTTCACAAATAGCACTGCAGGTAGACCCTGTTTGGTAGTGACCTCAGGGGTGGTAAGCTTGACAGTGTTATCCATTTTGGATTGGTTATGCCTAAGTCTGGCAGCATATGTTTGGACAACAGTATAAGGGGCAGGTTCAGGTATGTGCTCCTTCTTGTTAGCACTGGTAGTAGGCTGATCATGTTTCTCATTAGGTTGGCTAGGCTTAGGGACAAATCTATTTCTTTGGCTAGAAATTTGATGGTCAAAATTACTGGAGACTTTAGGATAGCCATTACCTGATTAAGTCTGATCAACATTGGTCCTACTAGGTGGGTGTTGATGCTTCTCTTTAGCTTGCCAAACTTGAGTGTTGTGCTGCAAATGCTGATTATTGAACCTGAGGGATTGACCATTGGTCTGGACCTGTTCCTGCTCTTTATGCACAATATTATGCTCATTTGCATGATCATGCAAATGAGCTTTCCCTTTAACCTTATCAGTAAGATTAACAGGGCTAAATCATACCTAACTGTTCCTTGGCTGGTGTTTGCTAATTTTCTAACACTTTGGTTGCTGCATTTCCATGGACACCCTGCATACTTACCTTAATGGCTTCCTCCATCAGGCTAGGGTCATTAACTTGTCTAGGTAGTGTGTTTTGATGAGCATCCTGAACCTGCTGCATCTCCTTATTAGTTTGATTGTGATCATGTTGCCTCGCATTAACCTGAAAAGAGAAACTAGTAGAAGCTTCAATTGCATTGTTCACACTGTGAACTGGTGTAACCACTGTTCTTCCCATCAAGTCTCTATCTCTAACCTTAATATGCATTTCTACAGAAGTGTCCCCTTTTTCGTCATTCGAATTACTGGCATGTTGTTCAACATCTCTTTGTTGCACATTCCTGTTAATATTCTCCAGACACTTCTCATCTCTTTGTTTTTCATTATCATGGTTCGCCGGAGCTCCGGTGAGATTGCCAGAAATTGCGTTCCCATTGTTTTCACCATTAAAGTTACTGGAGCTTTCAGTCAGATGTTCTACTAATACAGGGGAGTAATCCCCATTGAAGTTTTCAGCTTGAATCTCATCGAAAGAGCCTCGTTCTTGAAGGTGCGATTGGGGTGATTCGCCTGTGAGTCTCCCAAAAATCGCCTCTCAATTTCTTGCAAATGGGAAGGTGGATTCAATTGATTTTGAGTATTTTGTGGATCTTTGGACGGCGAATCACCTTCACCACTCCTTTGAACTCGAATCTCGCCTGAGCGTGCCATGGATATAATTTTTTGAGCCCAGTCGAACTCCCTCTCCGAAATCACGACGTGGATCGCCTCTTCTCTTTGCAATTTTGAGGAGTTGTAGGATAAATCTGAGGACGAGTCTTGTTGGGGTTTGCTCGTGTTCGGATTGCGCATCTTTTTCAGTTGGTCCGGTGGTCTGGAGGGCTCTACCGGTGGCGTGGCAGCCATTTCGGCAGTGCTGGGAACTTGGTGAAAACTAGTCGTTAGTGCTAAATCCTTGAGAGTGTTTTTTTTTAGTTGATTCTAACTTTGAGTTTTACTTACACATTAATTCAATAAGGAGTCGGTGTTGTTTGTTAGAAATAAAGATGGGACTCTTAGAATGTGCATCGATAATCATCAATTGAATAAAGTGACCATCAAGAATAAATATCCCCTTTCGAGAATTGATGATTTGTTTGACCAACTTCAAGGGGATAGCTATTTCTCTTCGATTGATCTACGTTCGGGTTATCACCAATTGACGGTGAGAGGGGTTGATATTCCAAAGACGGCCTTTAGAACCCGATATGGTCAATATGAGTTTGTGGTAATGTCATTTGGATTGACTAATGCTCCTACGACATTTATGGATTTGATGAATAGAGTGTTTAGGCAATACCTAGACATGTTTGTAATCATGTCTATCGATAATATCTTGATCTATTCAAGGAGTGAGGATGAACATATGGACAATTTGAGAATTGTGTTGCAAGTTCTTAAGGACCAACAACTTTTTGCTAAGTTTAGCAAGTGTGAATTTTGGTTACGGTCCATAGCTTTCCTCGATCATATTGTGTCAAGCAAGGGTAATGAGGTAGATTCTAAGAAGACGGATTCGGTTAAGATTTGTCCTAGACCTCTAACTCTTTCTGACATTAGAAGCTTTTGGGTTTGGCCGGTTACTATAGGAGGTTTGTTGAGGGGTTTCCTTGATTGCTTCTTCGTTGACGACTTTGACTCAAAAGCAGGCTAAGTTTGAGTGGTTGAAGTCTTGTGAGAAAAGCTTCCTACCCATGATCTTCAATTAGCGGCGATGGTATTTGCCTTAAAAATATGGTGACATTACTTCTATGGAGTCCATGTGGATGTTTTCACCGATTACAAGAGTCTTCAATACGTGTTTAGTCAAAAGGACTTGAATCTTCATCAACGAAGGTGGTTAGAGCTATTAAAGGATTATGACATGAGTGTCCTTTACCACCCCGACATAGCTAATGTTGTAGCGGATGCACTTAGTAGATTGTCCATGGGTAGTGTGGCTCATGTAGAGGATGAAAATAAAGAATTGGTTCGTGAGGTGCATATATTGGCCCGACTAGGTGTCCAACTAGTGGATTCCACCAAGGGTGGATTCATGGTCCATAATGGTTCTGAATCATCCTTTGTGATGGATGTGAAGTCTAAACAAGACCTTGATCCTATATTAGTTGAGTTGAAAGAGTTGGTACTCAAGAAGTCCATCGAAGCTTTCTCCCAAGGGGGAGATGGGGCGCTTAGGTGCCAAGGTCTATGTGTTCCGGATGTTGATGGTTTGAGGGAACAAATTTTAAAGGAAGTTTGTAGTTCTTGGTATTCTATTCATCCGAGAGCCACCAAGAAGTACCGTGATCTACTGGAAGTCTATTGGTGGAATGGTATGAAGAGAAATATTGCGGGATTTATAGCCAAATGTCCTAATTGTCAACAAGTTAAGGTTGAGCACCAAAGGCCGGGAGGCTTGTTCCAAGAGATAAGTATTCCCACTTGGAACAGGGAAGATGTGAATATGGACTTTATTATAGGTTTGCCTCGCACTCTAAGACAACATGATTCTATTTGGGTCATTATAGATCGGATGAAAAAATCAGCCCTCTTTATTCACGTCAAAGTTTCTTATTCAGCGGAAGACTATTCCAAGTTGTAGATAATAGAGTTAGTGAAGTTGTATGGGGTCCTTTTATCTATTATTTCAAATTGGGGTACTCAATTTACTTCTCACTTTTGGAAGTCATTCAAAAAAGGGCTTGGTAATAAGGTTAAGCTTAGCACGACTTTTTATCAAAGCGGAGCATACCATCCAAACATTAGAAGATATGTTGAGAGCATGTGTTATAGACTTCAAGGGTAATTGGGTTGACCACTTGCCATTAATAGAGTTTGCTTACAATAATAGTTATCACTCAAATATCGGCATGGCTCCTTTTGAAGCCTTGTATGGTAGTAGATGTAGGTCTCCGGTTGATTGGTTTGAGGTAGGTGAAATTTCTCTTATTGGTCCCAAGTTGGTTTATGAATCCATAGAGAAAGTTCAGCTCATTAGAGAGAGGTTGAGAATGGCTCAAAGTAGACAAAAGTCTAACACCGATGTGAGAAGAAGGGATCTAGAATTTGAAGTTGATGATTAGGTCTATTTGAAAATCTCACCGATGAAGGGTGTGATAATATTTGGCAAGAAAGGGAAACTTAGTCCCTCGTAGGTAGGACCATATCAAATTTTGAAACGTATTGGGAAGGTTGCCTATGAGTTGGATTTGGCAAATAAGTTGGCCCCGGTTCATTCGATATTTCATGTTTCTATGCTTAAAAAGTCTATTGGAGACCCGGCATCCATTATTCCCTTAAAAGAGTTGGGAGTTTACGAAAGCCTTTCATTTGAAGAGGTTCCAGTAAAAATCCTAGATTGGCAAGTCAAGATATTGAGAAACAAGGAAATAACTTCCGTGAAGGTTTTATGGAGAAATCATTTAGTTGAGGGTGCTACTTGGGAGGCCGAGACCGATATGAAGTCCTGATATCCTCATATCTTTCCTTCTACTCTTATTCAA
Organism: Solanum acaule; assembly: GCA_036250505.1. Lineage (NCBI taxonomy): Eukaryota > Viridiplantae > Streptophyta > Magnoliopsida > Solanales > Solanaceae > Solanum > Solanum acaule. The sequence continues at coordinate 42,129 of JAJOOR010014011.1, read as the reverse complement.
GCTTGAGGTAAATAGTTCCTCTTGAGTTTTAGTGCATTGGGAGTCATGTATGTTAAAGGTGTTTTTCCCATGATTTCCTTATGCTATGCATGTTCTTGATGAAATTCATTTTTAGTAAGAAAATGAGACTTTTTATGATTTATGTCCCTTATATTGTTGTGCATTTAGTATGAGTTGCTTAAATGATTTCATGAGATGAGTTGATGAACATGCTTTAGTATGATTTCGAGAGGAATTGCATATTGTCTCCATTATATTGTGTTGAGAATGATTTTTGTTGGCGAAGGTAGTTCCTCCTATGAATATGAGAAATATTGAGTTTCATGCATAATAGGTTGTTAGATGTAGTTCCTACTTCCTTGTGTTGCATTGATTATATGTTAGATGGAGTTGAAGTTTGCTCCTTTGAATTGTGCATTATTTTGATGTTTCATGCATGTTGGGATGCTAGTTTTCAGTATTGAATTCCGTAAAGTGTCTAGTTTGTCATTCGAGGACAAATGATCCCAAGGGGAAGATATTGTAACACTCCAAAAACTACTAGGCTAAGCTAGAGCTTAACATGAGGGTTAAAGTCGTAAACGTGCCTCCCTGTACCTTAAAATAAATGTTTTCATGTTAGAACGTCAAGATTCAAACCCCAAGGATCAACCATGGGTCCTTGAGAAGGACCCTAAGGAGGCTGCCTGGGCAGTGAACGCGAGGGCAACCCATGCCCCGTAGGTCCTACCATGCCTCGTGGGTGGGAATCCGTGGAACCAGGTCTCTGAACCAAACCACAGTTCACCAGCACAGTTCGTGGGTCCAACCACGGTTTTCCACACGAGCCATGGGTCCAACCACGGTCCATCGGTGATGGGTCGTGGGTGAGGCCTTGAACTGCTATATGGCAGTTACACTTAGGGCCATTACGGGGTATTCCAGTTTTAACTAATATTAAGTGACGTCATTTTACACTAAATTAGACTAACTATATAAGGTTTTAAAGTCCCTAAATTAAGTCATCTTCTTCATAATCCCAAATCCCAAATGAAAGAACCAAACCCTCTCCAAAAAAAATATCTCCCTAGAATTCCAAGGAAGAAGAAGAAGGAAGGTGAAACTAGGGCTGAAGGAACAGGCTTTTCTCCTCTTCATTGGAATTCAAAGCTAAGGTATCATAGCTCTTCATCCATGGAGTCCCTCCAAAACTCAATTTCAAAGATAGAAATTCTCCAAATGCTAGGGTTTGACTCCTAGTCATGGATTCCTTTATAAAACGATTCTATTTATTTAATTACTTTATATTATGATTGAGTTGATGATTTACTACGAATTTATGTTGAAATCCCCCAATAATCCATGAAATCCCCATATTCCCAAATTGTGACCTTGTGATGTGGGTAAATTGTAGAAAGAAGTGTATTATGAGGTTATGCTTATCGTAATTGAACTAATTGAATTATGTTATTATCCATGTCTAATGTAGTAATTCTAGATGTGTTGATTTAATATGATCTATGGTCCTTGAAGGGCAAAGTATGAGAATTATGTATGAATATGATCTGTATGTATATGCTATAAGAACACTCTGAGAGTGAAGTATCCATGATTATGATAATTTAGTTGTGTTGATTGAAAGTATATTCTCATGAACACATAATGAACATAATGTGAAAGGTTTTCTCACAATATGATGATTCTAAGGTTGAAAGGCTATTCTCACCTATTGAATCTATGAACTATCTTATGAATTATGCTGGATTGAGTGTCAAGGCATTCTTCCATGAATATGAACTTAAGTCAAGACATAATATGTACTCCAAAGGAATTATGCTTAGCACCGACTGGATATTGAATATGAGATCGAAGCTCCCCCGCTACAAAGGGCGGGTTTCTAGAAAGTATCTCTTGAGATGGAAGCTCCCCCGCTACAAAGGGTGGGTTTCTAGTTGCAATCTTCTTATACCATAAACTATGTGCCCCCATAGGTTATTTAGCTAGTGGATCCACCCAAAAGCTAAGAGTATGGTTCTACCTTAGGCAAGTAAGACAACCCTTTTCGGTGTGGGAAACACCGGATTCGATGGTAAGGTCACATGGACTATGTCGGTTAAGTCTTATTCCTATTCTGATAAGAATATGAATTATGAACTATGGCTACTCAAGAAGAGTTAGTTAGTATGGGTGGGATTAAGGGATCTTATTCATGCATTGCACATGTATACTTTTAGGGTACTTATGGTATGTTTCTCTTATGTTATGACGATCTATGTAATGAATATGCTTATGACTTATGCTCTTCCATTATTTTCAAAATGATACTTTAACTTAGTAAATTGCATGCATTCAACTAAAATGTCCATTTTAGCATGATTTCAAGGTTTTTATGCATGGCTATCATCCTTAGTGCATTTTTGTACTAACCCATATTTACCTACATTTTCCCCAAGTGTAGGGTCCGATTCTCAAGGTGGTCCCCATTGTGGCTAGAGCTTGGATTTACTCATTTCTCCTTTCTTGATGGTGATTCCTCATGATTCGAGGACGGATGCTATCTTTGTAGTTTATTTTATCGTATTTCCATTTTCTGACATGTTGTATGGGCTAGGCCCAATTCGATTCAAAGAATTGTAATGGATGGCAAATTGAGACAAGGCTAGACTTCTGCTTTCCTTTATGAAAAATTTGGACTTGAAATGTGTTTTTAATCTTTATTGTTTTATGCTTATGTTATGATATGCTAAGTGGCTTACATGGTGCCTTTCGGGGTTCTATGTGCCTTGTTACGTCTAGGGGGTACCCTTGGGTCGTGATATCATCTTAACTTATAAAATGATTGTTTAGTGATTTTTTTATTCTGCATACTTGTTTATCATATTGGTTGTTCTTATATTTTTGTGATTACTATTTTGATCCTTGTACACCATTGAAATTAATTTATTGTCTTCTTTTGAACTCGGGAGAGGAATAGAGAAATAGAATGTTGAATATAAGGAGCATGATCCTTTCCTGCATATCACTTGAATTGATTTGTGTGTAGGATAGGGATATACCCATTCTTGGCTCAAATACGGGAAGAAAACGTAATGCTCCATGCTTGATTCAATCAATCTCTACTCAACGATGTAGTTAGATTGTCAATTATAGTACATCGTTAGAGATTTGGAGATCGTGGTAATATTATCAAGCTGTGAATCAACAACTCAATAATCAAATAAGTTGATGAAATTGATGCTAAACATGATAATTAATTAAATCATGATCCTAGATCGATTCATTCATTGATTGTGTGAAAAATCTATCTTATCTTAGATAATTGTTTTTTAGTTATTTTATCTCTATTTTTAGTTGAGTTAATTTGTAATCATCTTTGAAATCATCCCCTTGAATAAATAATAAGGATTAGTATCATTTAGTAAATAGTTAATAGACAAGTCCTTTAGGTTTGATTATCTGGCTCTTTAGAGCAACTATATTACTTGTTCGACTTCGTACGCTTGTATGTGCAATTGAGAGAAACATTTGACACTCGGAGCCAAATATGATAACCCTCCATTAATACTAGGGCTCGAAGTCTGTGATCCATATAACTCTTTTGTCAACTCTGGGCTATCAACAGTCTACCCTAGATCATAAGAACCTGCTTCATAGAATCTTTAAGAAAGTCTGTATCTAATGAGTCCATCTTAGGTGTAGAATGGGATAGGTTTAAGTCCGTTTTTCTTGATAGGTTATTTCCTCTTAAGATGAGAGAGGAAAAATTTCTCGAGTTCATTAATCTTAGACAAGGAAATATGAGTGTAAAGGAATATGCTTTGAGGTTTACTCAATTGTCAAAATATGCCCCTTCTATAGTTGCCGACTCTAGGGCAAGAATGAGCAAGTTCATTTTGGGTGTGTCCGAATTGGTAGTGAAAGAGTGTCGTATGGATATGCTTGTCCATGACATGGATATTGCTCATCTTTTGACTCATGCCCAACAGATTGAAGAGGAGAAACTTAAGGAGAGATTTAGTGTGAACAAGAGATTTAGAACCGGTGATGGCAATTTATCTTATGCTAGGTCCGATGGCCATCCTAGAAATCAAGAAAGGTTTTCCAGGTCAACCAAGAGAGGGTGTATAACCCTAAGCCATAATGAGAGGGTAGTGGGGTTTTAGTGCCACATTGTGGTAAGTGTGGAAGAAATCATGTGAGTGAATGTCTAGTGGGTTCCAATGCTTGCTTTGGTTGTGGTAAGATGGATCACACTATAAGGTATTGTCCTTCAATTACTAAGAATGAGGTAGATAGTCGTCGTAGGGATCAACCCTATCCTTCATATGGTCCAAGTGGTTCGAGTACTAGTGCTCCTAAGTAAAATAGGTTCTATGTACTTAAGACTCGTGGTGAACAAGAGGGTTCTCCTGATGTGGTTACTGGTATATTGAAAGTATTTCAACTTGATCTATATGCTTTACTTGATCTTGGTGCTACCTTGTCTTTTGGGATGCCATATGTGGCTATGACATTTGATGTGCTCCCTGATGTGTTGTTAGATCCTTTTTCTGTCTCTACTCCTGTTGGTGATTCTATTGTGGCTAAGAGGGTCTATAGAAAGTGTCTTGTTTCCTTATCTCATAGAGTTACTCTTGTTGATTTGGTAGAGCTTGACATACTAGATTTTTATGCTATTCTAGGTATGGATTGTGTCACGACCCAGGGTAACACCCTAGATGTAACATGATGTACTTGACCCCGAAGGGGTCTCATACAAGCCCTTAGCATATCATAACATATGATAGTAGAAAAGTACGGAAATTTTAACAAAACTTTATCCATACAATCGAAGTCTTTTATAAAAGTAAGCGGAAGTCTTACTACACTTTTTCTCAGACCAGCTAAACTCAACTTTGAATAAAACCTTTGGGACGCATCCCATACAATAGTCTAAAACATAATGAAAATACATAAAGGTAGTAGTGGCTTTATCCTCGAAGCTATGAGGACTCACCAAGTCTTCAACTCCTTGCACTCTTAGAAACCTATTTTCATGAATGAACTCAAAATCACCGAACCCTACATTTGATAAGAATGTAGGCAAGAGTATGTATTAGTACAAAATGTACTAAATAAGATAGCTAGCATAACATTATAAGAGCATCACAAAAGTGTTAGCCAATATAAGACATAAATCATAAGAATAAGAGGCAATAAAATACTCATAAGCATAATCTCTAACATACGCATAACATGAGCATAAGTCAACATAACGCATAATCCAACAACATAGGAAATACCACTTACTCATAAGCTTAGTCCATACTTAATTCCTCTTAACGTAGGAGAAACTTCATAAGTAACCTTCATGTTATACTTGTGCAATGCATAGATGAGACCCCATAATCCCATCTAGGCTAAGTATCACTTTTAGGCCATCATACCTCTATATCATATTTGATCTTATCCTTTAGCTTACTTCTCATAGACAAGGGAATCTCTCACATTTAGTCAATCATAGCATGGAAGGAAACTATGGCAACAATCCAAACTAAACATACAACATATAAGAACAAAACCTCATAATTACCTTCAAGTCATACTTTGTGCAATGCATGGATAAGACCCCATAATCCTACCCATACTAAGTACCACTTTAGGCTTTCATGCATATTGATCATCTCTTTGATATCATACTTAGCTCATCTTAAAGGAAAAGGGTAATCACCTCAAGTCGTACATATCATGGAATAATACAGACAAGGGAAATCACCTCTAGTCATACATGTCATGGAATCATAAAGACAAGGGAAATCACCTCTAGTCATACATATCATGGAATCATAAATACAAGGGGAATCACCTCTAGTCATACACATCAATGAATCCTAGGTATTCGTCTCCATGTTCATTTTAATGAGATATAGGTATTGGCCTCCATATCCATTAATAAGGATCATAGGTAATCGCCTCCATGATCAACATAAAGGCTAATGGGTAATCACCGCTTGCTTTGGGAGTCAAACATACATAAAGGGTAATCACCTCACACTCCCCATATCATGACATCAGTAATAACCTCATGTTTAACTAATTAGGAATAACAGAACTCACCTCACAGTCTTATCATATAAAGGTCTTTTATGGGAATCACCACAATCTCATCACATTTCATAGTCCTTAGACATTGATACATTTTAGGTGAGAATAGCCTTTCAACCTAGAATCATTCTATGTGAGAGAACCTTTCATAACATATCATAATCAGCATAATACCATATCTAAAATTCTACATTAGACATGGAAATCATTGATACGCTCAAATTACACTTCCCTAAAGAAGCATAAGCGATCGTTATCAAGTAAAGAACCCAACTTGTAGGTTAGGGTCGATCCCACGAGGAAAATGGTTTAACTTTACTTTAACCAACAATTATATTCAATTAGTCAAATTACTTCCAGAAGCAAGTAATTAAAAGGGGGGTTTTTTTGAAACAAATTGTAAGAATTCAATAAATAATCAGTAATCAAAAGTCAGTTTTGGTTGTTATCAAGATGAGAGAATTAACTAGGGTATACGTGTTCGCCATAAGCTCATAACGTAGTAATCCTAGTAATAGCAATCCTCTCCTAGTGTACTACATGCAAAGTGGTAAGTTATGTATCTCTAAATCCTTGGTCCGACATCTAGAGAATTTCACCCCGCACCTTGGTCTGGCTACGTGTGTATAATTTACTAACCCTTACCATATACCTCATATGCATCATAATCGATGTTTGGCTTAGTTATTACTTCGCACCAAACGACACTAGCCTAATAGATAGTATCACACTAAATCTATGTTGATAATTCTTTTCTTGTTGATTACCTCCTTGGTCCGGCAAGTAGCAACAAGGCGAGTTTTAACGTTTGCAACCGCTAAAAAGACTTCTAAACGAAAGAATTATCAATGCATGCACCACACTATTAAAGAATTACTTATTTACTATTCATACTTTGTTAATTACTCATGGTTCCCACAACCCTAGTTGTGGAGTTTAGCTACCCATAATCATATGAACACAATTCATTGTTTTAGATGAAAGAATTATGAACTTACGTAGGAAGAAGAATAAACCCAGAAATTCAACTTGAATTGCAACACATAAATCTTCAAAACGAACTTAGGAAATTAAAAATTGCTAAAGTTGCAAGTTAATCTCCCAAGTCAAGAACTAGAATAGAACAATAATGTCTAACCCCCAAAAACGAGGTTTACATGCCCTATTTATAGAAAACAAGTCCTAAATTGAAAGGGAAACAAAATAAGAAAAGTTTATTACAGGCACGCGTCTTCATTCCATGAGACTGACTCATGGACCATCAATGGATCTATGGTCCGTGAGTCCCTTCCGATAGCCAAGACTTAGAAAATATTTCAGCTTCCAAAAATCAGCTTCTCTGAAACAAACGACGAAATTGCAGGACGGATCGTAGACCGTCAGTCCCTTCCGTAGCTCCATACTTAGACTCTTCAAAAATTAAGTACTAGAACCCTCGCAGTATCAATCGACGGATCAACAGTACAGTCCGTAGATTAATCTACGGACCGTCAATGGTCACCGTGGTTCCACACTTGGTCAGATTTCCCTGATTTTTCTTCCATGCCTTAGCTGCTGATCTACGACCACCATCTACAGAGCGTCAATGGACCTACGGTCCGTAGATCACCTCCGTAGATTCCCTTTTCTACATTTCTTTCAATTGTCTCGTTAATTCCACGCCTGAACATCTTTCCTGCAAAATATGATAAAAACACGTAAAAACCAATACAAAAAGGCCCTAGACACACACAACTTGTAAGTGAAATGTATTAGAAATACCGTAAAATCACGGTATATCAATCATCATGACTCAAGTGATTTTATCACTTCATACATTAAAACATTCATTAGGTAGATTAGGTAGGTCAAGATCTTTCATCACAATTCTATTCATTAGCCTTCTATTCTAATATAGATTTTACTCTCAAAGTCTTAGCTTCCATAATTCATCATATTGGCTTTACTCTCCAAACCCTAGTGATCAACATTCATGACTACAAGCCTTACACTGAAAGCATTACTTCTTACAATCATCATTCATGCCTAGATTTCAAGGAATTCTAATCACATTCTATATTATCAAGTAATTCTAGTAACAAATTATCATAAAGGCTCAATCTCATTTATTACAAGTCAAGATCCATCATATAATCTTTAATCTAATTCAATTCATGTTTACATAGTTCTATTCTTGATCAATTGCCATACATGTCATCAATTCTAGAAGATCACCTATGAATCCCTAATTTCCCCTCAAAAGGCATAAACCCACATTCTCCAATTTCATAAATTAGACTACGGTTAACCATGGAAAACACATAATATCATCATAATATCTTGATTCAATAGTAAATCAATCATAAACAAGTACTATCCACTCAATTGGAATCATTCTCATCTAACCACAATTTTGGAAGGAACCCTAACTTTAATTGACGATTTCATCTTCACAATTGGGGAAAATCTAGGGGTCTCCATGGATGAATAAGCTATCATACCTTGATTATAAATCCCTCAGAAATCTTGGAAGAATGGAGGAATTTGACCTAGCTTTGACCCTTCTTCTTTTCTTCTTCTTCTTCTTGGAGTTTTCTAGAGAGAGGATTTTTGAGATGAAGAACTTTTGGATCTTTTGGGGAGGAGTTTTGTAATTAATGAATTAATTGGGGTGGTTAAAGACCTAAAATAGTTTATATAGGTGTATAAAGTATATACAAAATGACCCCCCACTTAAAACTAGCTAAAAAGGAATTTACTTAAAAAACCCTTCCTAGGCAGCCATGGTGCCATGCACCGCGACAGGGCTCACGAGTTGTGGTCCTGATCGTGGTCCATGTTCCAGTAGCTAGGACATAAGGACATGGCCCCCACAAGTCTAAGACATGACCACGAGCCTTCCCACAGGTCATGGTCTTAAGCACTGACCGTAAAGTGGCTCGTGGTGATATGCCAACCTTGGGGAAGCTTTGGTGAGATATTGCCTCATCACCATGGGTGGTACCCCGAGTCGTGAAAGCTCTCTTGGTCTAGGACAGTGCCTTGGCAGCTTTGGGCAGCCTTGGCTCTTGCCTTGGCCCTTGCCCCTTTTCCTTGGCCCATGCCCTCTAACCTTGACTTGTAGCCCTCTAACTTAGCCCTAGTTGGCCTACTAAACTATGGTATCTTATAGATTGGATGCACTCTTGTTATGCTTCTATTGATTGTAGAACCTGTGTAGTCAGATTTCAATTTACGAATGAGCCTATCCTAGAGTGGAAGAGGGAAAATTATGTGTCTAAGAGTTAGTTTATCTCTCATCTTAAAGCTAGGAGGATGATTTGTAAGGGTCGTATATACCATCTAGGTACGATGAGAAATATGGATTCTGAAACTCCTACTTTTAAGTCAGGCCCTATTTTTAGTGAGTATACAGAAGTGTTCCTATATAATTTACCCAATATTTCTCTCGAAAGGGGATATCAACTCCAAGGAGTGAGTTACTTTTCCAAGATTGACGTTAGGTCGGGTTATCACCAAATGAGGGTGAAGGATGTTGATATTCCAAAAACGGCTTTTAGAACCTGGTATGGTCATTATGAGTTTATGGTGGTGTCGTTTGCTTTGACTAATGCTCCGGCGGCATTTATGGATTTCATGAATAGGGTGTTTAAACAAAACCTTGATATGTTCGGTTAGTAGGCCCTACCAAAAGTAGTGTTATCGGTTAAAATGGTTGAGAATCATCTTTTGTGATGGATGTAAAATCTAAGAAAATTCTTGATCCAACCTTAGTAGAATTGAAAGAAGCAGTACTTAGAAAGTCCATTGAGGATTTCTCCCAATGGGGAGATGGTGTACCTAGATATCAAGGTCATATGTGTGTTCCTAATGTCGATGATTTGAGGGAACAAATCTTGTAAGGAACAGGGAGGTTTATCCCAAGACATTAGTATTCCTACATGGAAGTAAAAGAAGAGATCTTGAGTTTGATATTCTTGTAACACCACAGATTCGAAAGAGGGAACCATCGCACATTTTAGGATTTCCCAAGTGCCATCCACGAAGGCCAACCATGGCCCATGGGTTGGACCACGGACCGTAGGTGGGTTTTTGGATAGGCCACCCAGAAAATTTGTCCAAGCAGGAACCACGACTGAACCTACGAACCGTTGGTGGGTCCAAGAGCCGTAGTCCGTCGTCCTGACAGTAGTCGTAGGTCAAGGGGTGGCAGTTAAGTTTAGGAGGAAGTTGAGTCTTTTCCTAATTAATTAAATCCTATACTACATCATTTTATTCTTCATTAAGACCCATATATAAGTGTTTTCAACCCCCAAATTAGCCCATTCAAGTCATTCTTCCAAAATAACAAAAGAAGATCAATTCTCCTCCCCAAAATATTTCTCTCTCTTGAAACTTAAAGAAGAAGAACGATTCAACCTAGGGTTTCAAGTCAAATATCAATTCCTCCATTGAAGATTAGCATTTGGCTTCAAGGTATGATAGTTTTCATCCATTAATTCCTTCCATTCATGGAGTTCCCAAATTCCTATATTTCAAAGTTAGAATTCTCCAATTGAGTTAGGGTTTTCTTCAATTATCATGGGTTCTCTTCATTGTTGATTTAAATGATTGAATTATGGTATCTTATGCATGAATTGATTAAGTACTATGATTTTATGATGATTTCCCCATGAACCCATGTAATCCCCAGGTTTTCAAGTTATGAATCATATGATGTGGGATTTTAATTATAAAGGAAGAGTTTTATGAAATTAAGCATGTGTTGCTAGCTTTACATGAATTTATGATGAAATCCATATCTAACCCTTGTTTTCTAGGTTTTGATGATTGAAAGTGGGTTTTGACCTTGATAAGGTAAATTGTGGTTTTATGCATTTTCTTATGAAATATATGCAAACATTTTAAGGATGCTTTGAGAGTAAAATATCAATGATGATGATCATGATGTGTTATTGAAATGATTTTTCTCATATACAAATAAAATCAAGATATGAAAGGTTATCTCACATAATAAGGATTCTAAGGTTGAAAGGCTTTCTCACCTAATTGAATCAAAGATTAAGAGATATCCTAATGAAACTAACTTGGATTGGTTATTGAAAGATATCCTTCCCTGGATGATGACTCAGCTTGGATTGGCAAGATGACGTGCCTTTCCATGGATAATAAGAACAAGAAGAATTGACTATTCCGTGGGATTTATGTTTAGCACCGAGAGGATATTGAGATGGAAGCTCTCCCGTGAGTAGAGGTCGGGTTTCTAGAATCAATATCCTTATCCCTTACCTATGTGCCCCTATAGGATGATTGTCCAGATAGACATTAGCTAGTGGATCCACTTTAGCTCAGATTTATGGTTCTTACCTTGGCAAGTAGGACAACCTTTTTGCGGTGTAGGAGACACTAGGGATCATGTTATAGCTCACATAGTCTCTATGTCAGTTAAGGATAATTCCCCACATTAATAATGAACTAAGGTTACTTCAAGAAGTATCTTATGTATGTTCAAAGGCTTAAAAATGATTAGCTTGCATTGACCATGGTTTTATGACTTATGTTTTCTAACTCTCTTATATCATGTTAGATTGGTCAATTACTTGCCATGAAATAAAATGTCCCCTTTTAGCATGTTTTAAATGTTAAAGCACAACTATCATACTTGGTACATTTTTTTATACTAAGGCATACTCTTGCCTAAATTTCCCCAAATGTAGGGTCTGACAGTCAGGGCCATCAGTTTCGTGGCTAAGATTGAGTTTGAGATTTTCGAGCTTTGGTGAGTCCTCATGCTTCGAGGATGGAGTTTTATTGTTTCACTTTCTTTAATGTATTCATCTTTTTGACATGATTTATGGCCTAGGCCCAATTTCATTCTATTGTACTGGATGGCTATATTGAGACAAGTATTTTAGACTTCCACTTTTCTTTTATAAAAACAATTGGACTTGGAGCATTGTTTTACTCTTATTGTTCTATTTCTTATGTTGTGATAGCTAAGTGGCTTGTATGGGGTCCTTTAGGGTTCTATATGCCATGTTACATCTAGGGGGTACCCCTAGGTCGTGATAGTTCTAGATTGGGTTTACTTTGAAATCCCACCCATGAAGGGTTTAACGAGATTTGGAAGAAAACAAAGCTTAGTCCCTGTTATATAGGCCCATATTGGATTTTGAGACGTGTTGGTCAGGTTATTTATGAGTTAGAGTTGCCTATTTATTTGGCATTGGTGCATCCAGCTTTCCATGTCTCTATGTTGGAAAAGTGTGGTGGAGATCCGATATCTACAGTTCCCTTAGAAGGTTTGGGATTTGATGAATATCTTTCTAATGAGGAAGTTCCGGTTGAGATTTTAGATCCAGGGTGCTATTTGGGAGGCCGAGGCTGATAGGATGTCCCGATGTCCTCATCTTTTTCCTTCTACTCCTACTCTAGCTTGAGGTAATGAGTTTCTCATGATTTACTTTTTGTATCGGTGTCATGTGTTTGAGATATTCCCATGATTTCCTTATTTTATGCATATTCATGAAAAGCTAGTGTTTTGAAAGAAACTGAGTTTACATGATTGATTTTCCTCATGTTGTTGTGCATTGAGTGCATATAGGCTGCATGAGATGAATTGTTGAACATGATTTAGCTTAGAGTTGATATTTCCTCATTGTTTTGCATTGAGTGCATATACGCTGCATGAGATTAACCATTGAACATGCTTTAGCTTAGAAAATGAGTTTTACATGATTGATTTTCCTCATGCTTTAGCATATAGGATATATGTTTTTTATTATAGATTGCATATAGGCTCCATGAGTTGTGTTGAGCATGCTTTTATCTTGGAGATGGTAGTTCCCCCTTGAAAATGAGAAATTTGAAATGTCATGCATATTGGGTTGCTAGGTCTAGTTCCTACCTTCCCTTTTGTGTTTTGAATATTCTTAAGCTTGGAGTTGAGGATTTTTCCTTGTATTTGTGCATTTATGTGATTGCATGCATGATGACCGCTACTCTTGAGTCGTATTCTTTAAGATATGTCTAGAATCCATTCGAGAACGAATGTTCCCAAAGGGGAGATAATGTAACACCTAGAATTTAGAGAAGGAAAATATTCACTTCTTAGTCGACTTGGTAATCCGCCGAGTCGTCAGTCCACCGAGTAGTGCTCCTTGCCTTTTTGGCATGATTTCAGCATCTAGTGTTTGGGAACTTTAGGTGAGCTAAGTCGAGCTCGACATTCTATTCGGCGTGTTGCCAAAGTTGACCCCCCATCGCCTAAGTCAACTTAGCCCCCAAGTTGACTTACTATAAATTTTGGCGAGCTAAAGGCTCACTTCGAGAGTCACCGAGTGGCCTTTCACGAGCTTCGATGTGCCTTGTTTTCAGTTTTTAAGTCAGGGTCTTAAAAGTCTTTGAGATTATTTTAATTCAATACTACGTCATTTTACCCTTTACCTAGAAACCTATATATGTATTTTACCCCCAATTTTCCCCAACTTAAAATCATTCTTCTAAGAATCTAAAAGAAGAACAAAGTTTCCTCCCCAAAATATTTCTCTTTCTAGAACTCGAAGAAGAAGAAAGAGTTGAAGCTAGGATCAAGGTCAAGTCTCCATTCCTGAAGCAATTGTGGGATTTGTTATCAAGGTATGATGGATTTTCATCTATGGAATCCTTCCATCCATGGAGTCCCCAAGATTCCCCAATAAAGTAGGAATTCCCCAATTTGAGTTAGGGTTTTCTTCTAATGTTGTGGGTCTTGATGAATGTTGATCTAATTGATTGGGTTATGATTATTTATTTTTGAATTGATAGGATTACATTTTTTAGGATGAATTTACATGTACCCATGCTTAACCCATGTTTCTAAGTTGAAATTGATGTAAATGGGTTTGATGCCATGAAAGGAGAATTTGTGGGTTTAGATGTATTCTTTTAGGATTGATGAGATACATTAGAATTGCTTTGAGATGAAGCATAATGATGATTGTGATATACATTGCTTTAAGAGTGAAGCATATAGGATGATCATGATATGTAGTGCTTTGAGAGTAAATCTTATGTTATGAATTGTTGATTATTGAGGTAATTGTTGTGGAAGGGATAGTTCCCACATGAATTACTTAGGTATGAATGTTAAAAGATTTCTCACATTGAAGGATTCTAGGTTGAAAGGATTGCTCACCAAAATGAATCAAGACTAAAATGCTATGAAATAGATGAGGCAAGAGGTGATCACCCATGACCTCTAATTAAGAAGGATATAAGGTGATTCCTCATATTCTTTAGAGAAGAGTAAGAGGTGACTACCCTTATTCCCTAATGTTGGATATGGAGGCGAATACCCATGATCCCTTAGTGAAATATGTGGAAGCGAATACCCGTTTCTTATTAGGAAAGGACATGGAAGTGAATACGTAGGATTCTTTAGGTTGTTCTTTTCTTGCATGCTTGTTAATGTTCAAGAGAAATCAACTTGATTCAGGGTAAATTGTTCAAGAGGAAGTTTACCTCCTCTATAGTCTAGCTTATTCACTATTATCTAGCTATTTTCTAACAGTTGCAATTACCCATTCATCTACATTAGCCTATAATCGAATCACATCCCAAGAACCCATCTCATTATTGTTATTTCGTGTTGTTTGTTGCTGTTGTAGTTGATAATTAAAACCAAAACCCCCTTATTTGACATCAGTGTCACCCCCTGATTTGAATTATGTTTTTATGCGATAATGTCTATTCCTATGAGTGATTTGACCATGTTCACACTTTACTATTGAATCTTAAACACGTGCCGCTCCCTATGGGATTCGACCCCAACTCATTTAGTTGGGTTTAGGGCTTTATTTATAATGATTTAGTGTCCTCAAATGCTTATTTTTTGCTAATAACTGATGTAAAACCCTTGATTTCTATGTTTTTGGATTGAGTAACAAAGCAAAGACACTAATTTGCAAAAAGGAACAAAGCGAGCTGAAAAAATGAAGAAAAGTAAGCTTGGTGATCGCCAAGTCTACTTGGCGAGTCACCGAACGGTTTCTTGACCGCCTAATGTTCCAGTGTGTCGATCCCTGAAGGAAAGAACCAAGTCAGCAAGAGAAATGAGCAGTTGGCAGATCTCCGAGTGGTTACGTGATGCAGTGTTAGATCGCCCAAAGTTACAGAACTCGAGGATGCTGAAGGTCAAGGCAGAAAGGCGATGGAATTGACCAAAGGGCGGATCGTCGAGTAGATCGGCGAGCCCGACTTACTTCGCTGAGTGATTCTTCGCAGCACATTTTGGGCAACTATAAATACATTTTTAAATATCAATTCTAGTAACATTGAATCATTTTTCATTATGAATAGTATATGTGTTCATATTTGGAGAGTTTTTGCTTAGCTTTTGAAGAATTGAAGTTTTTCACTTTTGAGAAATTGAAAGTGGGTCTTTGGGATTCTTCAATTTGGACCATTGTAAAGACGAAATCAATCTTACCCAGTAAATGGAAATTCAATTTGGTAACGATTTTTATATTATTATGATGTCTAGCTAAAACCCCAATTCTTGGGGTGTGATTATGTGATTATGGGCTGATTTAGTTTATGGGTATTGCTAATTGTTAGTTTAAATTGTTGTTTAGAAGTGATTACAATCATTAATTGTGGTTTAATTTAAGAATTGTAGTTGCAAATGCAGTTCTACCTTTGCATTTTTTGCTTGCTCGAGAGAGGTTTTAAAACTAAGATTATTTATTGATAGTCTGTAGGTATTGGTTTGTCATGGGTCCAGCTCGAAAGAGTGAATCCTAAACACTTTTCCACACACTCAGCTTGAGATAGTGAATGGACTAAGTCGTAGGTTGTTCTTTTGTTGCATGCTTGTTGATGTTCGACAGAAATCAACTTGATTCGGGGTAAATTGTTCGAAAGAAAGTTTACCTCCTCTATAGTCTAGTTTATTAACTGATATCTAGCTATTTTCTAACAGTTGCAATTACCCATTTGTCTACATTAGCCTATAATCGAATCATATCCCAAGAACCCGTCTCATTATTGTTATTTTGTGTTGTTTGTTGCTCTTGTAGTTGATAATTAAACCCAAAACCCCCTTATTTGACATTCATGTCACCCCTTAATTTGAATTATGTTTGATTCGATAATGTCTATTCCTATGACTGATTTGACCATGTTCACACTTTACTATTGAATCTTAAACACGTACCGCTCCCTTCGGGATTCGACCCCAATTCATTTAGTTGGGTTTTATACTGACTAGCGATCGTTGACACTTAGAATTAGATGAAGTTTCCTTGAAACATTAATCATATATCTGTGAAATTATGAAGTTGTTCGTAATTCTTAATGGTATTGTGTATGGCAAGGGTGAGAAGTGGAGGTAGTGTACGTGGTGTGAATACTTAGGTGAATTTCACCTTGGAAAAAGGGGTTCGTAAGTTAGTAGTTAGAAAGTGTGATATAACGTACCATGTCGCAAGGGCTGGGTAATGTAAAAGAGAAAGTAAGGGTATGTTGTGGGTGGTTAGTCGGAATGCTTGTTGTTGTATTGTGGGTTTTTCTATGCGCTAGAATGGTTAGGCTATGATCAATAACATGGTAAATAAGTTGACTAGGAAGATTGGTAGTAGTAGAGGTGCTAGTGTAATTCTGAGGTATTCAAGAGAAGGTGAAGGTGGAGAAGCTAGTGGATTATTATATGTTCTTGCTAGTTGATTTCTTATTTTATGCGGTGGGCGTCCAGTTTACCAATGATCCCTACCAGTACATGTGGTTTGTACTGATACTACTCTTGCTATGCCTTTTTGGCATAGTCTGGATGCAGGATTGGTGACATTTCATTAGGTGAAGACGAAGAGGCATTCCAACTGCTTTTATCTTTCCTTCCGCACGGTGGGAGCTATGTCTTTTATTTAGTATGTCCAGTTGTACTCTTAGTAGCTCGTGTACCTATTTAGACTAGATCCTTGGGGGTGTCAGTTACTTTACAAGTCTTAACCTGAAATTGTTTTAAAGAGTATTATTTATAAAATCTCGTTATTATAATGATCTTTATTTCTTTTAAATTTTTCGTATGTTTTTTACTATTGGGATATGAGGGTTGTCCTACTTAGGTGGTAGTATGTAGGTTCCCGCACGGCCCGAGGTGTTGACGTCCACATCTAATCTTCGGGAAGCTATGAAGCATTTTAGGAAGTTGTCTCATTTTTTCTCTCCTTTCGTGCGAGTGTCGCTTGTGGTATGAGTTGAGTCCAATTGGTATCTCCCGATTACAATTGGTATCTCAACGAAGTGAACTAGACGTCGTGGTTACGATTGAAAGGACACAAGCAAAGTAAATTGGAACTGAGAAGGTTCCAATTGGTATCTGGCCATAGGGGTTGTAAAAGGCATGATGATCAGTAATGGTCATCTATGGAACGAATTAACTAATAAGGTGAAATTGTTGTAGTATATAGTTTGTAACTACGAATGTGTGCTTCTTGTTGTTTGAAATAACTGTGATTGTGAAGGTCTGCTTTACGTGTCTGAATTTGAGATATGTAATATGATCGTTAAATTGTTGAAATTATGCAAGTGGTAACTACTTGAGTATCATGAAACCCATTGAGGGAAGAAGTCATAACTAAGTTTGGTGAGAGAGTCTGGATAATCTACGAGTAATTCGTAAGACAAATCTGGACGTGCATTGCAAAAAACTAATAATCGTGTGAATGTCTGGGTGCAACCTGGGAATGAGTGTGTTATAGTTGGAAACCGTTGGGGAATTTAGAAAAGAAAAGAACCCAAAAAAAATTGTTGACAGGGATTATGTTTCCGTTATGGCCACTGGGGCAGGATTTTTCCCGCCAAGGCGAGGCTGCTAGTGCGGGATTTCTCCAGCTAGAGAGGTGCAGGGCGAGACAGAATATTAGCCTGTCTCTCACAACTACGGACCTCGAATCATACTCAAACCAATCCATGCAATTCAATCAGTGCTCAGCAACAAAACAACAAGTCATAAACCCTAGCAATTAATATAGACTGTACGGAATAGAAAAATCAAGCATTCACGTGCATACAAAAAGGTTAAGGAGTAGCGAAAGAGAATTTAGTTTTGTCCAAATTACAAGCCCGAGAAGGGCGAAAAGCCAATTTAAGAACCCTCGGACTGGGAGGTGTCAACATCTCAGCATAGATCCTACGGAAGTACCAGGCCGGTCGCTGCCTCGTCCATAAAAGTAAAGTGCTTGAAATATCCTTTCTTGATCCAGGGAAGCTCCTGATCAGGGGCAACACCAGTGAATATGGTCCTCACGGCCTTCCATATTCAGACCATCAGACAATCCCTCTCCAGACTCTTCTTTCTCTCCTTATGTAGCTCACGATAGAGCATCTCGACCTCTAGGGCGATGCTGGGTGGAACCCAAGTGAAGTCAGCAAAGAAACTCCCCAACCTCTTCTACATGGCCACCAGATCCTCCTCGACCCGTGCACTTGAGAGTGGGTCCTCATCGTTCGAATCCACGATCATCTTACTGCTGCTAGCCCTGCCTATTTTCCTCCTCTTGCTCTTGGAAGTAGAATCTGACCGAACCAAAAAAGGGTGAAGGGGTGATCCATAGGGAGTACCTCATCAGTGTCAAGAAGTGGAACCCCCGCCCGTTTGCACAGCGCGGTGATGAGTCCCAGTAGGAAGAAGGACTTTTTGCTGCTGCGGTAGAAAATCTTACACTCTAAAATGATCTGCACCCCCACATTTATCTCTATAACCTGTATGGCACACACCACCACCAAGGCCCGAGGAAATGTCACGTCAGTATGGTTGCCCGATGGGCAGATCCTCCTAGTAACCAAGTGTAGCCACCTCTTAGCATCAGGTGACCAATCTGTTCTAGTGATGCCCTCTTTGGTAGCCCAGTAGACTTGGTCCCAGCACGCAGGCTCAATCAGGGTGTCCCTCAACAAACCCAGGTCCTTCTCCCTCAGCTTGGCCTTGTACTCCGTGTTCGAGACCTCGGGTAACTCTAATGCCTCATTTATGGCAGTGGCATTTAGGGGGAAGTCAACTCCTTAGATACGGATGACGGGGTGAGGATCGTCCCATCGCACAGTAGGCAAGATGGTGTAGAACTCCTTCACCCAAGTGGAATGTGCATCCGTGGGAGCCTCAGTCAGTGAGTCCATTCGAACTCCATCAGGCGAGCATAAAAGGTGCCTTCTCCTCCAGCTTGAGTAAAACGAAACCTCTCTCGTAGTAGAATCCTGTATTCCTATTGTCATGATGCCTTTCCCGACTCGCGGAATCGAGTAACCGAATGAAAGGTAAGTTTTCCTCATTTTGACCTGCCATTTAGAGAGCCTGCAATAAGTTAAATATAAGTTAGAATACGATAGGAATAGACACTTCAAGGCTTAAATGAGAAGAGAGAAATTTTTGAGTTAAGGGATGCGAGCCACTAGTCTGGCATATCCCGCCACAGCTGCCAAAATCCTGCCAGGTCAGGATTATGAATGCCGCCACAACGGGATAAAGGTCACCAGAGCGGCCTTCATCTGGGACAAACACCAGGCGCGATAATGATGCCTCTTCATCCCAAATTCCCTATTTTCAACAGAATTCCATCATATCATAGTGTATTAACTACCCTACAACCTAATTATGAAATCATATTACCAAATAAACCCCTAAATAGTGCCCAAATTTGAGTTTATGTCAAGAAGACCTTTCAACTTCCCCCACTCGTATTTGTACCGATTTAACTATATTTTTAGGAAATCCTTTACCCAAAACGTTGTGGAGACATTGGGGACGTAAGGGAAGTACACATGCTACATTTTCCTAATGAATCAAGCAACCTAGTCATTTTCCAATAACAACCCAAAACCATTTAAATTTGATCAGTTAGTCGTTATGTATTCATTGTTAATCAAGTATAGAAGTAAAGTGAGTAAGGAACAAGAATATTACCTGAGTTTTGACGTTCGGAGGAGAATGATTGGGCAGAATTTGGGAGAGTTTGAGTGAAGAAGGGAGAAATGAGGAAAACTTTCCCCATTTTCCCCCTTTACTATTTCCGATCTCCCGCCTCAGTGGGAGATTCCTCGCCACAGTGGTCCCATTTCAGTGGAAGGGCTACCGCCCTGGCGGGTCAGGCTATGTAGGTTGACGCATTTTTTTCTTCGTGTGTTGACTTAGATTTCCTAACCAGTCCTTAAGCAAAGCATCGTATGTGTGTTGAGTTAGAGGCGTCACCATTCATCGTGGTTCCAGTAATGAACCAATTTTGTAGTTAGAAGTACTCCGAAAATGAGGCGTGTGATGTCCCGTACACTATTCATTCTAGGACGAACAAGGGGTAAATTGGTATCTATTGAACGACCCGAATCGTCGTTAATTAGGAAAAATGGAACTTCGAGAAATACTGAGCCACTGTCCCTCTAGGGTAGGGCAGATGCGCTAGGACGGCAGCACCACGGCGGGGTAAGTTGGGGCAAGGGTGGGATAAGCGAGGCAGAATATAAATAACGTGAAAACTAATTTTCTCCTTCTTCCTAAAATACCTAGACTAGACGTAAAGCACCTAGAACCCTCCAAAAAGCTGCACTATGCTTGGGAAGGGAGGAAAAAGAGATTCCTAGCGTAAGGAGATCAAAACCTTACGGTTTTTTGGACAAATTCACCGTCGTGTCATCTGAAAAACTAGAATGGGAGCTATAACTGGGCAACTACTTGGCTCCCAGGTAGGCTAGGTTTATTAATTGAGTAGTTATAAATTTTTACCCACTGCGTAGTATAATGATAATCAGTGGTAGGAATTGTGTGTAGGCCTTTCTGTACCTAACGTAAGATGATCAAATTATAGGAAGAAGCCTTGAATGATGAACTAGGGCTGGGTATGGTCGAGTTAGTATTATGTGATATATGTTGACGTATACTGGTAGGTGATGATTGTGATCCATATTGTGTGATCTATGTTTGTTCCTACTTCATTATAAAACGTGCATGTATGTGAAGGAAGCCGATTGATCACACCTAATGTAAATATGTATGAATGAAGAACTACATGCTATGAATCACCTCTTGTTAAATGATTGTGATATTGTGATTGTGATTGTGGTTGTTGAATGGATCGGGTGTTGCGTTCTGACACACTAACTTGGATCGGTTGCCACGTTTCGACATAATTATGGATCGGTTACCACGTTCCGACATAATCATTGGATCGGGTACCACGTTTTGGTATGCTAACAATTTGGGTTTGGGTCCCATAAGATGACCAATGAATTGACATAATTGTATATCTATGAAATTGTTAAGTTTTTCGTAATTCTTGATGGTATTGACATTGCATTGCTCCTAAAGGGTAAATTATTGTGATGATCTCTATATGTTTTTCTATTATGTGGATTTAACTCGTTGTGCATCTCATTGTGAATGAACCGGGAAGGCTAAGGTCCAAGAGTCGTAATAATTGAGAGTAAAATGTTGTCCGTGTATGGCAAGGGTGAGAAGTGGAGGTAGTGTACTTGGTGTGAATACTTAGGTGAATTTCACCTTGTAAAAAGGGGTTCATAAGTTATTAGTTAGAAAGCGTTAAATAACGTACCATGTGGCAAGGGCTGGGTAATATAAATGAGAAAGTAAGGGTATGTCCTGGGTGGTTAGTCGGAATGCTTGTAGTTGTATTGTGGGTTTTTCTATGCGCTAGAATGGTTAGGCTATGATCAATAACATGGTAAATAAGTGGACTGGGAAGATGGTTAGTAGTAGAGGTGCTAGTGTAATTTTGAGGTATTCAAGAGAGGGTGAAGGTGGAGAACCGAGTGGATTATTGTATGTTCTTGCTAATTGATTTCTTATTTTATGCGGTGGGCGTCGGGTTGACAGATGATGCCTACCAGTACAAGTCGTTTGTACTGATACTACTCTTGCTATGCCTTTTTGGCATAGTACGGATGCAGGATTGGTGACGTTTCATTAGGTGAAGACGAAGAGGTTCGCCAGCAGCTTCTATCTTTCCTTCCGCATGGTGGGAGTTGTGTCTTTTATTTAGTATGTCCAGTTGTACTCTTAGTAGCTCTTGTACCTGTTTAGACTAGATCTTTGGGGGTGTTAGTTACTTTACAAGTCTTAACCTGAAATTGTTTTAAAAGTATTATTTATAAAATCTCGTTATTATAATGATCTCCGTTACTTTTAAATTTTCCACAGGTTTTGACTATTGGGATATGAGGGTTCTCCTACTTTGGTGGTAGTATGTAGGTGCCTACACGGTCCGATAGGTTGGGTCGTGACACAGGAAAAGATAGGATATTCATTTGGGATAAGTGATTATTTCATCCTTAAAGATTGCACTATGCTCTCAAATGTTTTTTATTTTTGCATTTGACCTTTGTTTTTTTTTTAAAGCTTCTCCTCGTTTATTTTCTTCTCTTTTTCCCTCCTTTTTGTTGGACGTTTTTTTTTTTCATTTTCTTTCAAGCCTTACTTTGTTTGTGTAATTTTTTTTTGAACTTTTACATATTTGACCTTTTCACTTTGTTACCCAAGTTAGATCTTTGGCACTGTGTAGATAATTGATAGTGCACTCAAAGAGGTGGGACCAAGGGATAGCGAATTTAAGCACTCAAAAAGATATATGTTAATATGTGATTGTTCGAATAAAAAGGTTTCAGGATTGAAATGAGAATTCTATGGATAACGTGCCATTCGGTAGACTTGGAAGGCACAATCGGATCCCAAGTTAAATGTTGCTCAAAATTTTGCTTCAACCAACATTAGAGCCAAGTTCTAGATCAACAAAGTCATCCCATCAAATTTTATATCCAAAGTTCACCATACAATGCACATGAATCAATGAGGTCAAATTTGTTTGTCTCAACTTTAAGCAAGACAATTTCTCAAGTATTACATAAATATATTGAGAGGTACCAAATCAATCTATGGGTCACCACAAAGTTGGTCTATATTGCCAAATAGTTTTAACACTTTTCTTTTTCTTATGCACACTACTAAGTATGTTGGTACCAACCAAGTCAAGATTTTTCCTTAAAGAAAAATCTTTTAAAGAAATGTCGTGGCCAAAAAAAAATTATCTCTCTTTTTTAGACTATATAATAAGGAAGAGAAAGATTTTTATTTGAACTTTGAATTAAAAATAATAATTTACCCCAATTTTTTCTTATGAGGACTTTCAAGATTTTTTCTTGATTGAACTGAACCTCAAAATAAGGTTGTCTGTGTATCTTGTCAAAGCAAGAATCGGGTCAAACGTCGTTCAGGAAGTTTTGATATGTGAAGTAAAATCTTTTGTTTTATTTTATTTTTTGAAGAAGGGTAAAATTCCTATCTTTTAGAGAGGATAAACAAACATTCTCATTTTTTAAAATCTTTTAATAAGGATTAAAAACTTCTTCTCTTTTTAAATTTAAAATAAGGATCACCGAAACCGAAGATGATTGCCTACGTATCTCATCGAGGTGAGAATCATGTGTGCATAGTTCATCCAATTTGGATAGTTAATTTTTTTTAATATATTTAAACTTGACTTTACAAATGCATTATTTTCAAAGTATTATGAAAGTAAAATCTTTTTGATTTTTTTTGTAAAATGCTCAAAAGAAATAAAAAGCAAAATATATTATTTTTTGCAATTTTGGTTAAGTAGTGAAAAATCTTTTATTTCATTTTTTAGAAATGTATAAATTCTAAAAAAGGAAATATTTTTATGTTTTCTCCCTCTTTATTTTACTTTTTATTTTTATAAAAATTGAAAGATAACTCTTTTTCTTATTCCACTAATAACACTAAAAGTCAACTTGCAAAGACTTTCTAAATAAATACATTTTCATGTATCATATAAAATGATTTAAGTGCTCAAGTAATAAAGATATACATGTCATAGACAAACTCAATTCTTGTTTCAAGTTCACAATGTAAAATGCAAATGATGCAAATAAGCGGAGCCTACTAGTGTAATTGTGTCAATGTTTAGGGTTTACTAGGTTTAAACCTAAATAGATTGGTGTCTAGGCTGGCTTACCTGAGTGGACACTCGAGCCAGGAGGGGCAACATATCATTGCAGTGCTATTCCGACTTCGTTGCTGGTCCAACCCCTCCTAACATGTGTTACTAATAATCCTTCACCAGGTGCCAAAATAGTGACTTTATCTCAATAGAAAGTAGAATGCACGACTGCATTCTTGTGACTGTGTGTGAAATGTTTTTAGAGACTCAAAGTGGTTGCGTAAGAGAAGACAATTTATAGTACAGTTGAACAATATCTAAGCGATAAATGAGCAACAACTAGCAAATTAGGCCATCATACACAATACATCCAAGAAAAAAGATAATAAACTTAAGTCAAAGTCCATGTAACAAAGCTCAAATTCTAGTTAATCCCAAGCATAGTCCCTAGAGATATCACACCCCTTATTCGATCGCGGAAAGGGTTTACCCAATTTAAGTAACGGTATTGATTAAGGATTTTTTTTTTAAGAGTCGTCACTTGAAATTGAGTTATGGTGTTCCAAGCCACCTTTTCTTTTTAATCCCCAATCAAAAGAAATTGACTTTTTATTATGGTCTAGGAACTAGATATTCTGGTAAGGAATTATATTGATCGAGGGGAAGGTATTAGGCATACCTCAAGTCCTGTGGTTCTAGCATGGTTTATTTTGCTGACTTATACTTATCTTAAATTATTTTATGGATATATTAATAAGTTCATGATTTGCTCATATTTATTGTATGTTTAACTTTTATTCGCCTCAACTTGGATGTGTAACTACATTCTTCGTCTTGACATTTAGAGACATAATTGTTATCTTTGCATCACACTTAATAATTTTTTGTCTATAAGTCTCTACTTTAAATTAATAAAAGTCAATTATATTATTGGAAAAGGTGTGTCGCCGCATCCTTGAATTTATTTTAATGTCTCAAGAGAAAGATGTGTCACCACATTCTTAATCGAAACAAGCTTTTGAAATGAGTTATATATCTTAATATTTACCTATTAGTAGATATCTCAAGGGTTTTATTAGTGATTAAATTACTTTTTTAACTATTTATATTCATAAACAATATTTAAATAATAAAAGTCTAAAATCTTAAATAAATAGAAAGTTATTTCATATTCAAATTCGATATAGATGCATTTACATTTTTAGTATACTTATAAGTTATGACAGAAGACGTTAAACATAAAAATAAAAATAAAAATGTGTAACTCTTTCTCTTTTAATTTTTGTGAAATAAACAATTTTGACTTTAGATAAATTTGACCAAATAAATTATTAGAATACTATTTTCATGCATTCGAATTAATTTTAGTTGGATATAAAAGGTATTTTAATTGATAGTAGCATATGGTACAAAATAGAAGATAGCATAGAATAAAATAAAGAGGATATATTTCAATATTATAGCATCAAAGTTCAACACACATAAAATTTGAGTAACTTCATAACATTGGAATCAAATATTATATAATCATGAAAATCAAATTATACAATAAAAATTAAATGGTACCTCTTGTGAAAATCAATCCTAATAAGGAATCACGATAGCAAAACTCAAACTCAACCTTTATTTGTGAGTAGAAATATATATATATATTATGAAGATGAGTACACATGTTCTTGCACGTGGGTAAGAATCAGTATGTATGTTGTTGAGTCTTTTTTTTTTTTCTTGTGTATTGCTGATGGTATTTATTTTTGTTGTGTGTGCGTCTGTGTGTGTTGTAATGTTTGGAAGTGTTTTAATATGTCTTTTGTGTGCGTCTTTTTTGCTGATCTTTTTCTTACTGTTTTTTCTACGTGTGTGGGTGTAGTT
This sequence comes from Solanum acaule, assembly GCA_036250505.1. Classification (NCBI taxonomy): domain Eukaryota; kingdom Viridiplantae; phylum Streptophyta; class Magnoliopsida; order Solanales; family Solanaceae; genus Solanum; species Solanum acaule. The sequence goes on along the minus strand of JAJOOR010014011.1, from coordinate 16,276 downwards.
TATGTTAGCTTTTTCTGGTATTGCTGATTGTTGTGTAGTTCTTTTTATGTCGTCTGTATGTGTGTTTTGGATGGTTCTAATAGGATAAAATCTAGTAGTATATGTAGAGTGTTGTGCGTTGGTAGTGGTGTCAGGTAAGTGGGATAATGGGTGTAGAAATGGAGTAGTGTAGTTTCATAGGGTAGTGTTGTGGGTAGTGAAATTTGTTGGGGTAGTGGATGATATTTATTTTTTACAACTAAACATATCAAATATAAAATATAAAAATATTATCTAAATATTTTAAATTAATAAAATTATAAGAAAAGTTAAATAGACAATCTAAAAATATAATTAAGAAATACTAGTTTATTTATTAAAGCTAAAATTAAAAGAAAACATATATTTTTGGATGTTTTTATTTCTTTATGAATAAATTGAAAATAAACTTACCTTAAAATGTGATTTTATTTTTGTTGTTTTCAAATCTTTTAAAATAAACCCACTATATATATATACACATATATTTTTTAAAAATTGATGTAAAACCTTAAGTTCGGTCAAATTACGTGTCTATAGGAGATAGTGATGAGGCAAATTATGTTATGGTAGTCATGCACCCAACAAGTTATTAATGATGAGTTTTTCGTTATAGGTAGACTAAGAAGTGATTAGTTTGTGAAGATTTCATGATAAAAGGTAGAGTAATAGTTACTAGTAAGGATGAGTTAGAGTATACTTTAACCAGAAAGAAGTTTATGATTAGGTGTCAATGCATTAGTATCGGCCAAGTATAAGGGTGGAATAGAAGAGCCAAGTATTCGTGATATGATAGATTTAATCTAGGCTTATATTTTTAAAAGGAAAGCGCTATGGTATCCAGAGGATCATAGAATTAATTAAGTAATGATGTATCGTAAGTGGGTAAATAGTACTTAAGTTGTGAAAGGGATTGTCGGTTATCTGTAAATAGGTAGAATGAACATAGAGGCTAACTAGTTGTCATGAAGTCTTAGTGGGTGAGTATTTCTTAATTTTATCTATTAGTAATGTGTTAGTATAGTATGTGAGAAATTATATTGATATTCGCGTTTAGTAATAAACACTAGGCTTGAATTTGAGATGAGTTTCGTGGTAAAAAAGATGGCAACATGAGGGTCATAATGTTAGTTTTGAGATCTGATTTAGTAGACTCGACATAGAGTAGGTGAGGAATTAAGATGTTAGCTGTAATAAATATGAGTGGTACAAGAGTGAGATTCTGATTTTTAGATAAGAGAAATGAAGTATGACTAAGTCAGTAGATTAACAAGAGTTTTAAGGGGTGTACTTCAGATTGTATGTAATCAGACAAGGTTCCAATTAAGTTAATGGCTTTTCATGTATGCCTAGATAGCATATTTGAGTTGTCAATGTGGAGTAGGATGATGTAAGCAGTAATTATTACCCTTAAGTGTTTGGTAGAAAGTATATTATATAGTTAATAACGAGCCTCTTAAATATAGTTCAAAGCTTCCTCCATTGATATAAACCTAGAAGGATGTTATTAGTAGGCTAAGAAGGATAAGGAATATTATTAGATTAAGTGGCCTTATAAGCCGATGAGAAGAGGTTAAGGGAAAAATCTTAGAAAGAGATCTTAGAACGAGTCTTAGTACCTGCATATGGAGAGTTCAGTAGCCATGAGATAAGGCTTTCCAGAGTATTAGAGAAAAGAAAATGTAGACTAGTTTAGATATGATGGAATAGATCCATAGTTTTAAAACAACAACTTCAAACCTAAGGGGGAGATGATAAGATGAGAAATCAAGTCAAGTGTTGAGAATGAGATAGTTATGTCTTCAAAAAGAGTTAAGGAGTTACATCAATCCATTCATACTCTAGTGTATTCCTCAAAGTTCAGTCATTACAACATCATGATGATGTTCTTATATCAAAATATTGATCATGACCTATGCTAATACACTTCAGAGAGATTCACATCGATGCTCAGTTTCTAGAATGAGGGGAAAAAATTTTAGCCCATTAATCTCAAGCTTAATCCATAAAGTTATGGATATCAATCGCATGCTATGAACCTATTCATATAAGAAATCATGTCTCACAATATATTCATTATCACAAATTCATGATTTACTCTCAATGTCTAGCAACATAATGTTATGCCATGCATATTCTTATATCAGATATCTCGAATGAATTATGCTTATGATCTTTCGCCCTAAAGCTCTCTCAGTGATCCATTTTAGTTGAGAGTAGTGTTCTTGATAGTAGTGGTGTGATGATAGAGAAGAGGATTGATAATTTCTTATTGTGATAGTGTTGGTGTGTTTATTCCATCGAAGGATATAAATGTGGAGAAAAAAGGAGATACGATTTTACGATGAGTAATAAGTCCGTTCCTAGTAATAATTGATGAAATTTCAGTTGGTAAGAATGATGAGAGAAAGAGAAATTATTAGAAAGTTGATTATTAGGATTCCATTGAGTGGTTAGGGTTCTAAGCTTAAATGTGGTGTTGTTAACATATGGACAAATGCATGATGCATTAGGTGTTTCTTGATATGGGCTCAAGGTTGGTCGAATTTAGTTATAAGGAGAAGTATTCCTGGGATGAGATTCCCTGTAGAGGTATAGAACCTAAATCTTGTGGTTTAGATAAGTATAAACATCTCATGTTTAGCACCTTGTGAATTAGAGATTAGGCTTAGCATGCGATTTGACTTAGACATTTGTAAGAGTAGTCATATACTCTAGTGGGAGCTTTGAGATACAGGTAATGAAGTGCAGTTATCAGAAAGGAGAGCATAGTTGAGAATCGTTGCTATGCTTAAAAGCTATCAGTCATATCACTTAAGGCATAGTATTTCTATTCGTATTTCGTGCCCAGATATCCTTGATTTATGTCAAATAGCTTAAGATAGAGTGTGCCTATGTTCAAACTCATATCGTTCGCAACTTATATGCTACAGAGAGTTCCAAACTCTTTGTATGAATCAGCTCTGCCTATTTTAGTAGGCAAGTTAAAAAGTCAGAAAGATAGTAAGAGTAACTCCTTTCCCTTCCATGCTTAATTTAACCGTCATTCGAGGACAAATGATCCAAGGGAGAGATATTGTAACGACACAAAAAATTTTAAGCTAAGGCCTGAACTATTCTTTATATTCATATAAGGTCTTATCGAGTTATTCTTAAATTTTTCATATATTTAAGGGTAAATTCTTTAGTGTGAGAATGATTTTGGATATCAATTAAGGTCACTAAAAACTCCTAGCACAAAGTTGAGTAGAAAGTTTCCTTACCGATTAAGTTTTGATGTAAGATTTTACTTGGGTCAACTTTAAATGATCATATCTCTTAGAATATAAAGAGTTACCTGGCCCATAATCTAAAAAATTAAAGATATTTGAATCTTCTTTCAACGCCACCAATTTTATGTCAATACAAGTTTCAAGTAAAAAGTTATGACTAGTTTAGTAACTAGATACAATGCAGTAACGAATTAGCCGACTGGAAAACATTAAAAAGGGTCGGTTTTATCTCCTTACCTCTAAGAAAACCCTAAACAAATTTATTTACTAATTAAAGACCCAAAACAATCAGATTTTCATCTCTTAATCCATCATTTTCTTCTCTCTCAAACCCTAAGACAAAATCAAAGTAGGAGACTCCATTCAAGATTCTTTCAATATTTTTCAAGATTCTTCTTCAAGGTAAGTTTTTCTCCAAGAATTCCATTCTTTTCAACTCAAATTCCTTAATATAATTATGAATCACTAATGAAAATCATAGTTTTTGGCCATAGAGATTTCAAGAAAATAATTCAAGAATCTGAAGAAAGGTTTTCTTGATTGTTCTACCTTCAAGTTAGGGTTTCAAGGCTTCTAATCAAGTTCTTCAAGAAACTTGTTCTTCTAGGTATGTAAGGCTATCATAATGTTGTACTAGTTGGTCCTCATGCCCTACATTTACTTTCAAATCAGTAAAAGAGTAATCTAGGATTCTATTCCTAGATTTGAGTATTCTTAAGATAGTTGATTTTGAGGTCTTAAGTTCCTAATTATTTTTGAAATTCTATTCCTAATTATAGAAGTGTTATATGTTATGCATTAAGATTCTTGAGTTAATTCATAGATTCATAACATTTCAAAGACACTTCATCCAATTCTAAGTGTCAACGATCGTTAATCAGTATAATAACCCAACTAAATGAGTTGGGGTCGAATCCCACATGGAGTGCTACGTGTTTAAGATTCAATAAAAAAGTACGAATATAATCAAGTCAGTCATAGGAATAGACATTTACGAATAAAAACATAATTCAAATTAGGGGGTGACACGAATGTCAAATAACATCGGGATTTGGTTTTAATTATCAACTACAGCAGTAACAAAACAATACGAAAATGATAATAATGAGACCAGTTCTTGGGAGGTGATTCGATTATAGGCTAATGTAGACAAATGGGTCATTGCAACTGTTACGAAATAGCTATAAATTAGTGAATAAGCTAGACTATAGAGGAGGTAAGCTTTCTCTTGAACAATTTACCCCGAATCAAGTCGATTTATCTCGAATATCGACAAACATGCAAAATAAGAACAACCTATGATTTAGTCCATTCACTCTCTCGAGCTAAATCTGTGGAAAAGGGTTTAGGATGCACTCTCTCGAGCTAAACCCATGACAACCCAATACCTACAGACCATCAATCAATAATCTTGGTTTTAAAACCTCTCTCTCGAGCAAGCCAAAAAGACAAAGGTAGAACTGCATCTGCAACTACAATTCTTTAAATTAAACCACAATTACTGATTGAAATCACTTTTAGACAACATTTAAACTGAAAATTAGCAATACTCATAAACTAAATTAGCCCATAATCAGATAATCACAACCCAAGAATTGGGGTTTTAGCTAGACATCATAAAAAGATAAAAAATCGTTACCAAATTGAGTTTCCATCAACTGGGTAAGACTGATTTCATCTTTGCAAAGGTCAAAATTGAAGAATCTCAAAGACCGACTTCCAATTTCTCAAAAGTGAAAAACTTCAATTCTTCAAAGCTGATGAAAACTTGTCTCAATACTCAGAGTTCTTAGAATTCTCCACTGAAAATTCAATGTAATGAAAATATGATACTAAACTAAATGTTTAAAAATGTATTTATAATCGCCAAAAATGTGTTGCAAAGAGCCATACGGCGCAGTAAGTCGGACTCGCCGATCCACTCAACGATGCACCCTTTAGCCAATTTCATCGTCTTTCTGTCTTCGCCTTCAGCATCCTCAAGGTCTATAACTTTGGGTGATCCAAAACTGCATTGCGGAACCACTTGGTGATCCACCGACTTCTCCTTCCTCTCGCCGACTTGATTTTCTCCTTCAGATCTTGTCACACTGGAACTTTAGGCGGTCAAAAAGCCCTTCAGCGACTTGCTAGGTAGACTTGGCGATCACCAGGCTTCCTATCACTACTAGAAAATAGACTTATAGCTACGGTTCTAAAATTGTTGCCATAGACAACAAAATCGTTGCAATAGTACTATTGCGACGGTTTTGGACCCGCTACATCTGCTCGCGTTGCAACAGGCCTATAGCAACAGTTTTTATGCAACGGTACGCAACCTGTTACAATAGATTGTCTATTGCAACGGTTTACACAAGTGTTGCTATTTCCTTATCTATAGCAACAGTTAGTTAGTCTATAAGTACGATCCGAAATAGTTGCAATATTATGTTTATGCGACGATTTTTGAGGCAATTGCAACATTTTTTATGCTATTGCTAAAAATATTTTGGAGCTATAGCAACGGTTATCTAGAACTGTAGTATCAGTTATTTAGAGCTATAGTAATTGTAGGAACTATTGCAATAATTATTGGGTGATTTATTACAATAATTATTTACTTATAATATAGTATAATACACGAAAATTTATATAAAATCTGAAAGGAAAGTAAATCAACAAAAAAAATGATCCAAAATTTCTAGTTTATATTAATCATGTGTTAAAAATATATACAAGAGAGTACAAGTATATAAAGTGACTATGTTCTACAAGAAAAATTTTCAAGATTATGTGAGGGCCTTGCATGACCGATCAATACTAAGGGTATGGTATTCATCTGCCTCATATTGCTTTGCTTCACCTACAAAAGGTGATAATATATGATTCAGAAAAATGATTATCAAAAATACAAACTAGTAGTCTGATCTGTGCATAAAAATGGAAAAAAATCATAAGCTTAAGAATCTCCCAAGACATTACATAGAGTATATAGTTAAAAGTTGCAATGCCCTTTCATGTAAAATAAAAAGTGAAAGGTAAATTATTAGTCATGCTAAACACAATAACAATATTGGCATGTTTTAATCATGCAAAACATAGCAGCCACAATTATTGCAATAAGGAAGCATTGACGAACTAATTGAATAATTCCACGTATATTTCACCTATCAAGTTAAGGAATATTTTCTCTTAATAAAAGTCAATTTATACCAGTACTTAGATAAGTTTAAGATACTATAAGATGCATTTTACAACAATCAGTAAAGACTTCACAATATAAGTAATTTCTAACTACAAAACTAATTATAGATGAAACACTTACATATTTTAATTTGTATAACAGAACAATTGAAATAAGGGTATGGCAAATTAATGATGATAAAGATAATAAGATGTTTGGCATAGAAATATTGATATACTTGAGGCCATAAGAAATCCCAAGAAGAACAGGGTAACAACCTCTGCAACAATATGTCGAACCATTCAAGCTGGTTAAAACAGTCTTTAAAGCAACATTTTAGGTAAAAAAAAATGCAGCAGTAGTTGGCTAAAAACCAGCGCAACAATTTGGTCATATCTTCCTAAGTAGATTATTGAACCCTTAACAATATCATGAAGACTAAACTTATGACAAAAAATGTTCTGTTAAGAATGAGATACCTGCAGTTAGGATACTCATGTAGCAATTAGAGCATGTCAATAAGTATGCTCGATGTAGAAAACTGACTGAAAAGATATATTCCTCTTTTATTCTCATAGGATTTGAAGGTGAGGAAATTTTTGTAAAACACCTAATAATTTGCTGCTAAAAGAGTGAGTACATGTACTAGGCAAAATAACATAATGTTTCACTAAACAAATAGGTTTCATTGATAGTGAACACAAAATATCCAAGGAATATAAGTAAATTATAGGGTTCCTTTTATGAGATATGATTGACTAAGTTGGTGCACGTATGGGGTTAGATAAGTAAGTGGAAATGCATCTATTCTTTGTGGTTTTAATCTGAAAATTAAAAGCATGGGGAAATATACCAGTTACCGTCCAGGTTAAACTCTTTCCCAAGAGACTCCATGATAAGCTGTTGTAAATATGCATTGAATAGCAATAAACTGTCTTTGTATGAAAGGACAATCATATCCAGCAAGATAAGAAATAGTGAATCCACATAGTCAAATACACAACTATATTTTCTTCTAGTATCACAACCACAAGTATGGATCCAACTCAATCAATTTTCCAGTACCAACACAAAGTAAGTACTGTCTCCGGGTTATCCCGATTGTGATGACAAATAATAAGTCGGGAAGCTATCCGGATGTTGAGTCAAGGTGTGACCAATCAAGTTGGATAGAGATAGAATCAACAGGAAGTGGCTAATACTTCTAGGATTCGTGAATTTTTAAGGATGAATCCTCCAAGTTTCACTCGTTCAAGTGTCACTGAAGATCCAAAAAACTTTGTGGAAGAGGTTCAAAAGGTTTTCGAGATTATGCATGTTGCTGATGCTGAGAGGGTGGAACGAGCTGCATACTAATTGAAGGGTGTCGCTAGAATCTGGTTTGATCAATGGAAGAAGAATAGAGCTGAAGGTGCACCACTTGTGAGTTGGGATATGTTTGAAGAGGCCTTCTTGGGGTGTATCTTTCCTCGTGGACTGAGAGAATCAAAGGTACGAGAATTCATTACTCTTAAGCAGGAATCTATAAGCGTGCAAGAGTTCAACCTTAAGTTCACCCAACTTTCCCATTATGCTCCGGAGATGGTTGCTGATATGAGGAGTAGGATGAGTCTGTCTGTTGTTGGGTTGTCTTGTCTGTCAAGTAAGGAAGGTAAGGAAGTTATGCTAATGGGTGATATGGACATAGCAAGGCTAATGATCTAGGTGCAACAGGTCGAGGAGGATAAGCTGAGGGATAGATAGGACTTTAGAAACAAGAAGGCAAAGACATCAGGGAATGAGTCCGGACAGTAGAAAAGTAAGGCCAACCGGTCATCCTTCCAACATAAGCAAAAGGGACTTGCTCTATCATCTGCTAGCGCACCGCACAAAGGAACAAAGGTGAGTTCAATAATCAAAATTAACAAAATTTCAGAGCTAGACCTGCACACTCTAAAGGTAGTGTGGCACAAGGAGGTAATTGGGCTCCTACATGAGCTAAGTGTGGTAGGAACCACCTAGGAACGTGTCACGATGGATCCACTGGTTGTTTCAAGTGTGGTCAAAAGGGTCACTTCATGAAAGAGTGTCCTAAGAACATGCAGGGTTGTGGAAATAGGGGTAATAGAGCCCAATCTTCTTCAGTTGCTCCACCAGATAGAGTTGCATCTAGATGAGCTACTTCGGGGCAGACGGAGGAACAAACCGTCTTTATGCTTTCACTAGTCGCCAAGAGCAATAGAATTCTCCAGATGTTGTCACTGGTATGATCGAAGTCTTTACTTTTGATGTTTATACTTTGCTAAATCCAGGAGTGAGTCTATCTTTTGTGACTCCTTATGTTGTTATGAATTTTAATATCCTTCCTAAGCAACTTCTTCAGCCCTTCAGTGTTTCTACACCTGTTGGTGAGTCTACTCTAGCAGAGAGTTTATCGTGATTGTACCATTTCCGTCAATCACAAGAACACCATAGCTGACTTAGTTGAGTTAGATATGGTGGATTTCGATGTCATTCTAGGTATGGACTAGCTTCGTGCCTGTTATGCCTCACTTGATTCTAGAACTCGAGTTGTTAAGTTCAAGTTTCCTAATGAGCCATTTTTTGAGTGGAGGAGTAGTTCAGCAGTGACTAAGGGTTGTTTTATTTCATACCTTAAGGCGAGAAAGTTAGTTTTCAAGGGTTGTGTCTATCACTTAGTCCGAGTTAATGACTATAGTGTTGAGACACCTCCTATTCAGTTAGTTCCAGTTGTGAGTAAGTTTCCAGAGGTCTTTCCAGACGTTCTTCCTGGAGTCCTGTCATGACCCGAGAGCATCCCCTAGTCGTAACATGGTGTACTCAACCCCAAAGGGTTCTTATACAAGCCTCATAGCATTTATTCATCACATAGGTAATAAATATAGTACGGAATTAAAACTTTTTATTCAAAAACCATACAATCTATCAATTCAAAAGCATTTAAACGCAAACGGAAGTCCAACGTCTCACATGGCCATCTTAGACAAACTTTAACAAGATAGGGTCACGGCCCTTTACAATTGAAGTCTTAACAATAGTCTTAAAACATAAGAAAAACAAGAAACATAAAATTCCATGTCCTCTATCTATGAGGACATACCAAAAGATGTCTTGAGAGAACTCTAATCCCAAGCTTCACTAGAGAATGCAATCTCTTGCCGGAACCTACACTTATAGTAAAAATAAGAGAATATAGGTTAGCACACAAAATGTACTAAGCATGATGACCATGCAAAAACATGCTTAAAAAGGGACATTTTGTTGAAAGTCATGCTTTTATGCCCTTTTTTGTAAAACTTCATGAACATTGATCAAAGATGCATATTATAAGTCACAACCAACATACAAAGTCACATATTTCACATTTAGTCAAAATCACACATAACCCTTTACCTTCACCTTGAGCCTTCACCTCAAGTAACCCTCAAGCTATACCTTGTGCAATGTATGGATAGCGTCCCATACCACCACCCACACTAAGGTACCACCTTAAGGTCACCAAAAGTGAACTTACCCTTCAATCTTACCATTTTCAATAATACTCATAAACAAGAGACCTAAACCTTTAACAAGTTATTTCATCACATAAGGGCCATCACCTAAGACAACCTCTAAGTCATACTTATGGAATGTGCAAGTGGCATCCCATACTACTACTCACACTAAGTATTCCTTTGAAGTCACCATAGGCTAGACACGTTCAAATACAATAAGTCATAACAAGGAAGTAACTCATAATACAATCCAAGTACAGCATGCATCATTACATTAGGCATTCAAATCAACATTCTTTATTAACTTCATTTAGAGGACTCTCATACAATAGTCATTAAGATTTAGAGACCTCACTATAGCCCTCTTGAAGACTACTCGTGCCATGTATGGATAGCATCCCATACTAACTCGTCAAGAAACTCTAATGCACATCTCACATGCTGGGAATAAGTGTTTAACCGACATAGACCATGCACGCTAGACATGGAATCCGATGTACTATACCACATCGTAAGGGTTGATCTACTTGCTTAAGCTAAACCGGTATTTAGCTTAACTGGATCCACTAGATATCCTATGTGGGAACATAGTTAAGGGACACAGAGATTGCAACTAGATACCCTGCCTTAACTCACGTGAAGGGATCTATCTCAAGGTATTGCTACAAGAAACCCAGCCTAAACTCACTTGAGAGCTTCCATCTCATTCAATATCCTCTTGGTGGTTAACCTACATTCCCATAGAGTATTTTACCATTCATCACATTAAGGGATAAGAGATTGTTACTAGACACCCCGCCTCAACTCACGTGAGGGCATCCATCTCAACCTAACATTCATTCATTGGATAGCTCATAGATTCAAAGATGAGAATAGCCTTTCATCTAAGAATCCCATTATTGTTCATTAGTGTAAGATCAAGAATATCCTTTCAATCAACACATCATTAGCATTCATTAGAGTACAATTGAGAATATATTTTCAATTCGTACTTCATCATTAACATTATCATTGAACCTCATTCATTATTCATTCAAGTGTGTTAATATAGAGACAACCTCCAATCCTAACACAATTAACTTTTAGACATGATCATCATTCAATCATTTAAAACACACACATGCATCATATCACATTCGTATATACAACATCATGATAATACTTCAATTCCTCACACTATGCCTTCAAGGTCATGATCACAACATGCATAGGAAGCAAACACCTCCACCTTTCAAGTGGATCAACAATTCAAGCACAATTCTACATTAACATGAAATTTGGTCAAACCTGCGCTTTCAAGGCTATGATAAAAATTCCTCAACTCACCAACAATTCACCATAATTAGACATAGATGATGATACAAATCAATAATCTAAATCAATCTAGGCATAAATCCATCAACATTCATTCATAATCAATATACCCACTTCATAAGGCCAAATTTAGGAATTGAGAGAAATCATGGGTTCATAGAGTATTTTCTTCTTAAATCATCAATTAAACATCAACATAATCATAATTTATCATTTGAAAATGTTTGATGCAAGAACCCATGAGATTGAGTGAAACTTAGGGATTTTGTGAAACTTAAAAACTTAGAAACGTCTTTGAAATTGACTCTAGGGTGAAAACTAACCCTAGATGACGGATCACCATACCTTATACTTGAAGAATCCCACGAAATGGAAGAAGAAACACCTTGAAATCCCCAACCCTAGCTTGAACTTGACCTTGATCTCCAATGGAGTTTCTAGAGAGAACTTTTTAGGAGGGAAAGGTTTTAATTTGGGGAAATATGAATAATGAATCTAAAAATAGTTTATTAATGCTTTAATACTCTTAAAATATCTTAATACACTTGAAATAACCATCCAAGCACTTTAAATGACTAGGGGTGAATTTACCAATTCACCTCCACCAAGGCAGAACTAAAAACCAGATTGCAAGTCCAATCCACGAGTCACCATTCACGGACCGTGGATGGATTGACTGGACCGTATTGTCCCTTCGTGGTTTGGATCGGAGACCCTCATTTGGGGGTCTTGACCTTTGTAGGCCATCCACGGGGTCTGGATGGACCTATGGGCCGTGGACCCCTTCCGTTGGTCACCCCCTTTTTGCCAACTTTCTAGTTTCAAGGGGTCTTGGGGGTTAGACTTGGGCTCCTCCTCAAGGACCCTTAGGGTGGTACTTGGGGAGTCGTACCTTGACGTTTGACCCCTAAACCCCTCAACCATGACTCGGGGAAACATCAAACACCATCAAACCTCATGACAGACACAAACGCACACACGTTAGGCTCTAGTTTTACTAGTTCATTTTTAGGGTCGTTACACTATCCCCCACTTAGAAACATTCATCCTCGAATGACACTTAAAACACATTAAGGGGTAACGACTCAAGACTAGCAGCCCACAATCATGCATGCAACATCAATATAAATTTGCACATCTCAGAGGAAACATCAACTCCACATCAATAAGCTCAATACATAACAAGAAAGTAGGACCTACATCTACAACTCATTATGCATCAAAACTTCACACTTTTTATTTCATTGGAGGAACTTCCTTCTCCAAATCACATCATGATCATTACAATATCATTAAGCACAATTAAGCAATTTTCTCATAAAAGCACATTATGCAACATCTTCATAACAACAAATTTAGGCATGTTCAACATTTACCTCATGAAGCATATAGACAACTCAAACTAAATGCACATCAACAGGAGGAACAATAAATCAGGAAAACTCATTTTTTTCATTTAAACAAGAATTCAACTAGAGCATGCATAACATAAGGAAACCATGGAAACACAATATCACACATGACTCCAAAACATGAAACAAGCTACAAGGAACTCTTGGTCTCCAGCTTGAATAGGAATAGAAGGAAAGAGATAGGGATATCAAAACTCTCACAACCTTACTATCCCCTACTTAGGAGAAAACCCAACTAAGGCTATCATGAAAACAACATAAGGATCCTCAATATAACAAAAGGAACTATAACTTATGGGTACCTTCATCCGGATTAGCTCATTTGCCCTCCTTGGCTTGAAGTGCATAGAAACAGTTCTTCTTTGGAGCATTAGGATCCGGGCCAACATAAGAAGCTTGGTTGGTCTCTCTCCCTTTCGCCATGAGTGTTGGGCAATCCCTCATCTTATGACCCTTCTTTCCACACCCAAAGCACTCATCCGTGCTAGCAAGGAACTTACCCAAATGTTGCTTCCCACACTTGGCACATCTAGACCTCTCAAAGAAGAACCACTCCTACTCCCTCTTTGGGAATTAGGGTTAGACACCCTATCATTGCTCACCATTGAATAATCTTGGTTGGAGAACCTCTTCTTGGAGTTAGGTTGACCTTGCTCATCGAATCTACCCCTCTTCAACTCTCTACTCTTCCTCTCAAGTTTGGACTCCTCAATAGATTGAGCATACACAATGAGTCTAGAAATGTTCATATTATCATGGAGCATCACCATACAGCACTCTTCCTTAACAAGGTCGGACACACCGGTCACAAAGCGACTCATCTCATCTCTAAGGTTAGACACCAAAGATGGAGCATACTTAGACAATAGGGTAAACTTCAAGGAATACTCTTTAACACTCATACTACCTTGCCTAAGGTTTATAAACTCCTCCACCTTAACCTCCCTCTTCTCATGGGGAAAGTACCTACCAAGGAAAGCTCCCTTAAACTCCTCCCATTCTATAGGACCCACTTCTATAGCCCTATTTCCTTTCCATTGAGTGAACCACACTTGGGCCACATCTTTCAATTGATAGGAAGCCAACTCCGCTCTCTCCCTAGAAGATACCCACATAGCATTAACAATCTTATAAACCTCATCCAAGAATTCTTAGGGATCCTCTCCCACTTTAGAGCCAACTAAAATAGGAGGATTCATCCTCACAAAGTCTCTCAACCTAGAAGCCATAGTGCTCCCAATAGCATTCACTCTAAGACCCACATCCCTATTCACTTGGGCCAAAGTTAGAAAAGCCGACCTAATCTCTTCATTGGTCATGTCCGGGGGAACCACCGGAACTTGGTCACCTTGAAGACCTTAATCACCTTGGGGAGGAACTCCCTCATTCACCATCTCCTCTTCCGCTCTCCTTGGGTTAGCCCTTGTATTCATATCCTATAAACACAAGAGAAAGGATTAGGAAAAGGACATCTATAAAGCTACACTCTAAGGCACGACTTCAAGAATATGAAAGAACTGTAACTTTCTAACGTCCTATAGCCTCTCGCTCATAGATGTGTCGCGACTCACACCAATGAACAAGACTCTACCAGACGTGGCTTGTGAGACATCAATCCTAAAAACCATTCCCAAAACCTTGTGCTCTGATACCATGTTTGTCATGACCCGAGAGCACCCCCTAGTCGTAACACGACGTACTCGACCCCGAAGGGGTCTTATACAAGCCTCATAGCATTCATTCATCGCATAGGTAATAAAAATTGTACAAAATTAAAAATATTTATTCAAAAACCATACAATCTATCAATTCAAAAGCATTTAAATGCAAGCGGAAGTCTAACGCCACACATGGCTATCTTAGACAAACTTTAACAAGATAGGGTCATGGACCTTTACAATCGAAGTCTTAACAATAGTCTTTAAACATAAGAAAAACTAGAAACATAAAAGTCCATGTCCTCTATCTATGAGGACATACCAAAAGATGCCTTGAGAGAAATCTAATCCCAAGCTTCACTAAAAATGCAAGCACTTGCCGGAACTTACACTTGTAGTAAAAATAAGAGAATATGGGTTAGCACACAAAATGTACTAAGTATGATGACCATGGAAAAACATGCTTAAAAAGGGACATTTTGTTGAAAGTCATGTTTTTATGCCATTTTTGTAAAACTTCATGAACATTGATCAAAGAGGCATATTATAAGTCACAAACAACATACAAAGTCACATATTTCACATTTAGTCAAAATCACACATAACCCTTTACCTTCACCTTGAGCCTTCACCTCAAGTAACCCTCAAGCTATACCTTGTGCATTGTATGGATAGAGTCCCATACCACCACCGACAATAAGATTCCACATTAAGGACACTAAAAGTGAACTTACCCTTCAACCTTTCCATTTTCAATAATACTCATAAACAAGAGACCTAAACCTTTAACAGTTATTTCATCACATAAGGGCAATCACCTAATACAACCCCTAAGTCATACTTTGAGCAATGTACAAGTGGCATCCCATACTACTACTCACACTAAGTAATCCTTTGAAGTCACCATAGGTATGACACATTCAAATACAATAAGTCAAAACAAGAAAGTAACTCATAATACAATCCAAGTATAGCATGTCATTATATTAGGCATTCAAATCAACATTCTTTATTAACTTCATTTAGAGGACTCTCATACAATAGTCATTAAGACATAGAGAACTCACTATAGCCCTCTTCAAGCCTACTCATTCCATGTATGGATAGCATCCCATACTACTACCCACATTTCATAAAACTCCTCAAGAAACTATAATAAACATCTCACATGATGGGAATAAGTGTTTAACCGACATAGAACATGCACGCTAGACATGGAATCCGATGTACTATCCCACATCGTAAGGCTTGGTCTACTTGCCTAAGCTAAACCGGTATTTAGCTTAAGTGGCTCCACTAGATATCCTATGTGGGAACATAGTTAAGGTACACGGAAATCGCTAGTAGATACCCCGCCTCAACTCACATGAGGTCAACCATCTCAACATATTGCTACTAGAAACCCCGCCTCAACTTACGTGAGAGCTTCCATCTCATTCAATATCCTCGCGGTGCTTAGCCTACATTCCCATAGAGTATTTTCCCATTCATCACATTAAGGGATAACAGATTGTTACTAGACACCCCACCTTAACTCACGTGAGGGCATCCATCTCAACCCAACATTCATTCATTGGATAGCTCATAGATTCAAAGATGAGAATAGCCTTTCATCTAAGAATCCCATTATCGTTCATTAGTGTAAGATCAAGAATATCCTTTCAATCAACACATCATTAGCATTCATTAGAGTATAATAGAGAATATATTTTCAATTCGTACTTCATCATTAACATAATCATTGAACCTCATTCATTATTCATTCAAGTGTGTTAATATAGAGACAACCTCCAATCCTAACACAATTAACTTTTAGACATGATCATCATTCAATCATTTAAAACACACACATGCATCATATCACATTCGTATATACAACATCATGATAATACTTCAATTCCTCACACTATGCCTTCAAGGTCATGATCACAACATGCATAGGAAG
>JAJOOR010014010.1:0-38355 GCA_036250505.1 Solanum acaule | reverse complement strand
GTTGTTGGCAAGGAAGGACCCATGGTCCATACTGGTGCTTGCATAGCAAACTTACTTGGACAGGGGGGTTCCCGAAAGTATCATTTAACTTGGAAATGGCTAAAATACTTCAAAAACGACCGTGATCGTAGGGATTTGATCACTTGTGGTGCCGCTGCTGGTGTTGCAGCTGCTTTCCGTGCCCCAGTTGGAGGAGTTCTTTTTGCTCTTGAGGAAATAGCATCATGGTCTCTCTCTCTCTCTCTCACACCCACACACACACACACTGAGTTCATGCACATAATAAACATGCCAAATCCTTGCCTGCATTCATAAAAGAGCTTGTAGCTCAAAATGTTCAATTGTTCTATTTCATGTTGTAGGTGGCGAAGTGCTTTACTTTGGAGGACTTTCTTCACAACTGCCATCGTTGCTATGGTTCTCAGATCTCTCATACAATTCTGTCGCGGTGGGAACTGTGGACTATTTGGGCAAGGAGGTTTGATAATGTTTGATGTCAATTCAGGAGTATCTAATTACAACACAATAGATGTATTGGCACTTATCTTTATTGGAGTACTTGGAGGTCTTCTGGGAAGCCTTTATAACTATCTTGTCGACAAGGTCCTTCGGACTTACGCCGTCATTAATGAGTTAGTCTTTTAAACCCCTTTTGCCAATGATATATGTTTAGTTACTTTTCTCTCAGTTGTTTGCCATTAGAGGCATAGGTGTATGTTCAAATCCGATGAGTAACAATTTTGAGAAGTAGGCAAGGTTTTCCTAGAGCATGTATCACTTTTTCTTTTGATGTTAGATTTATATTTTTATTTTCTTTCATTTTCATATTGGATTTCCAGGTAGATGAATGTTACTGATCCATACTGATTATGTGGATAGCAGTGAAATTCATCAGGATATTTCATCAAAGCATGCATACATATTTCGAAAAGTTCATCTTAAATGGGTCCTTTACCTATTGCACTAAGATTTGTTTGATCAATGTTCTTCCCTTTCAAGTTATTTGGTACTTGTAAAAGATTGATTATGTATGTGTTGGTTTTATTTATTTATTTTGTGATGCCATCTCAATAGTAAGTTACATGTGCTGTTCCACAAGTAGATTTTTGCTGGTGCGTAAACTGTGGTTGTACTCCAGTTATTTTCTTCGATTTATTCTTGGAAACAAAAGTAACAATTATGGTATTCTTTTTGCCTGGTTGTCCTTCAACTAATTTTTGGCAGTGAATTACAGGAGAGGTCCTGCTTTCAAGATCTTGCTTGTCATGAGTGTTTCTATCCTGACTTCTTGTTGCTCTTATGGCCTACCATGGTTTGCTGGGTGCATTCCATGTCCTGTAGGCTTGGAGGAAAAGTGCCCAACTATAGGTCGCTCTGGAAACTACAAGAATTTCCAGTGTCCAGCAGGGCATTACAATGATCTTGCATCACTCTTTCTGAACACCAATGATGATGCCATCCGCAATTTGTTTAGTTCAAATAATTCAAATGAATTTCACATCTCTACTCTTCTAATCTTCTTTGCTGGGGTATATTGCCTTGGCATAATAACATATGGAATTGCTATTCCTTCTGGACTCTTCATTCCTGTCATACTTGCTGGAGCCTCCTATGGGCGTATTTTTGGTAGAGCCTTGGGTTCGTTGTCCAATCTTAATGTTGGTCTGTTTTCACTACTTGGTGCGGCCTCTTTCCTTGGTGGTACCATGAGAATGACAGTATCAATATGTGTCATACTCCTTGAGCTTACAAACAATCTACTAATGCTTCCATTGGTGATGCTTGTTCTCCTCATATCAAAAACTGTGGCTGATATTTTTAATAAGGGTGTCTATGACCAGATTGTGAAAATGAAAGGTTTGCCTTTCTTGGAAGCACATGCTGAACCATTTATGAGGAATTTGGTTGCCGGAGATGTCTGTTCTGGGCCATTGTTGTCATTTTCAGGTGTGGAGAAGGTGGGGAACATAGTACATGCTTTGAAGTATACTAGACATAATGGCTTTCCTGTGATTGATGAGCCACCTTTCTCAGAGACACCAGAGTTATGTGGACTTGTTCTACGGTCACATTTACTTGTTTTGCTCAATGGAAAGAAATTCACGAAACAACGTGTATTGAGTGCCTCCAATATTTTGAGTAGGTTTCATGCATTTGATTTTGCTAAGCCAGGATCAGGTAAGGGGCTTAAGTTTGAGGATCTCGTCATCACGGAAGAGGAGATGGAAATGTATATTGATCTCCATCCTATAACAAATACATCCCCATACACAGTAGTGGAGACCATGTCTCTGGCCAAAGCTGCAATCCTTTTCCGACAACTTGGTCTTAGACACTTATGTGTTGTCCCAAAGAAAACTGGGGTAAGTCCTCTTCTCCCCTCCCCCCCTCTCCACCTCACCCTGTCACTTGTTTCTTTTGCCATTTCTTATTCATTTTTTCAAAGTTTCTTTTATGATAACACTATTTACACATCGGTTTAGTACATAATGTGTAATGATCTCATCACAAGTTGATGGGAACTAGAATCTTTAGGCCCCCCATTTGCATGGATTGGAACTTCATTTAGTAAACTTTGATGGAGTAAAGATTTTCAAAACAATACTTATTCTGCATTCTACTATAATAATGTCCTGAAAGTCCAGTTATTCTAAATTTGCAGAGGGCTCCAATCGTCGGAATCTTAACAAGGCATGACTTCATGCATGAGCATATATCTAACCTCTACCCGCATCTTGTCCCCCACAAGTAGCCAGAGAAGTTTGCTCGTTCCATAGGCAAATAGGCAGCCTATTGTGCATTTACTATTCCTTATTTCTATATTTCCAGAATCACTTTCATTGTAATTCTTTTGGTTTGATTTTTGTACAAACTACAAATGCACTGATTTTCTCGTATCAAGCTTGTGGTCTTGCTTAGGGGTGGAAAATGGGTTGGTTGTGCTGAAGTTGCGGTTCAACATGAGTTGAACCAACAGATGGACCAATGTCCAACCCTGTCCAAAGCTTGCTTGGGCTACTAAGATGAACCGAGTCATGATGGCTAAACTATGGGTCATAATCCAATCATTTCAATTTGATTTGTTTTTTATTCTTTATTTTTAGATATATTGCTCTCTTTGTCTCAATTTATGTGACACCGTTTATGAAAAAAAACTTTTAAAACTTGTGATCTAAAACAAGTTTTAACTTGTGGTTATATATAATTTCATGAAAGGTAAAGGGGTGATTATAAATTTGAATTGTTTCTTATGCAAAGATGATACTACTAAAAAGGCTAGGCGCCACGTAAATTGCGAAGTGAGTAATATATTTTCTTAATCAAATATCCACTAACAAGTCTTTAGAAATATTACTTTCTCTGTTTCAGTTTGTTTGTCTTATTTATTTTTTAGTTTAGTTCATTTTTAGAAGACTGACTTTGTTTTTGCTTGACTTTTTATTTTTAACTTTTGACATGACATGTTTAAAATTAATTTGGTCATTTCAAATGCTTCAATGTCAGCAGTTAAACAGTGTTTCTCCAGTTGTCACGTAAAAAAAAAAAAACTTGAATTGTTTCTTTTGCTTTTGCTCTTTGCCCCTAAACACTGTGTGCCATTCCAATTTATTTGTTTTTAAGTTTTGTGGTCCATCTACATACCCTTAATCATTGATGGAATCATAATTTTTAATAAAGGGGTTCAAAATCTGTAAAAAATAAGCACATGAAGTATTCGAAGGGGGTTTGACATTTATTATATATACCTAAAATATTATTTTAACCATATATAAATAATATAATTTTTCGCCGAATGGAGTTGAATGAACCCCCTAACTCTAAGGTGGCTCCGCCACTACCCAATCATTCATTTTGTACTTCTTCGTTTTAATTTCCTTATCTTATTTTCCTTTTTAGCATGTTATATGTTTTAAAATTATGTAAATAATAGTAATAGTATAAATCACAATAATTAAAAAAAATTAATGTTAAAAAGCCATACATAGAAAGTAACAAATATTATTTGAAAATAATGTAAAAGGTACTATAAATTATTATAATTAACAACTTAAAATATTTAAAAGACATTAAAAAATTGATTGATTTTTGTAATTCTATACGTTCCACATAAATTAGGACAAAGAGAGTAATATATATTATTTAAAAATTATAAAAATTATTAAAAATCACAATAATTAACAACTTAAATATTTTTAAAACCATATAAAAATTTGGATAGCTTCACAAGCTCCATCCTATCACATAAATTAAGACAAAGAAAATAGTATATATTAGGTCCCGTGCTGGCACGAAGTCTTACATCTAGTATATATATATATTGGTGCCCGCGCTAGCACTAGGTCCTACATCTAGTAGATATTTATATACAAAATCACAAAAGTAAGGGGTCATATTGTCCCTCTATTCTCATAAATAAAATTATATTTATACCTTATCATATTTTTTTGATATATTTTTCCTTGCATCGAACTTTGAACACATATTTTCTCTTTGAGCGATTAAATTCCATGTCTCCACTACGTGGATATATTTTTATATCAATTAAACTTTTCTCTCTATTTAAATAATCTACCTGACTCAATTATCAATACGTTCAAATTACACCTCCAAAAGAAGTATAAGGTGGTTGTTGTCAAAATATAGAACATAACGAAGATTGGGATCGATCCCACAAGAAATATGGTTTGGATGTAACACCTCAGATTTGAAAGGAATGGAAAAATGCAGTTTTTGAATTGCAGGCTTAACCTACGGCTCCCACCTACGGTTGGTAGAAGCATCTACTAATTGTAGATGGCATCCGTAGTAGAAGGGAAATGAAGAAAAACTTTTGGAAAAATTTTAGGACCTACGGTGATCATGTACGGTCCGTCGATAGACCTACCAACCGTACATGGGCCTCGTCGATGGATGGTTCAAATTCAAGTCTCTGAACCCTACCTACAATCGACCAGGACGGTCCGTAGTAGGACTTACAGACCGTAGGTCTGAACCGTAAGTGAGGTCCGATAGTTATTTTGAGGGGATTTTGGGTCTTTTTCTAATTATTTTAGCCCAATGTTATGTCGTTTTACCTTCTATCCTAGGCCCTATATAAACATTTTAAACCCTCAAATTACCGAATTGAACTCATTCTCCTAAATTCTCAAAAGTTGATAAAGTTCTTCCCCAATATTTCTCTCTCTAAAGCTTGAAGAATAAGTCTAGGTTTCAAGATCAAGTCTCCAAATTCACCATTGATTGTGGGTTTTTAACATTAAGGTATGATGGTATTCACCTATGGAGTCCTTTCCTGCACAGGGTTCCTCAATTCTCCAATTTTACAAGTTAAACTCTCCAATTGAAGTTAGGGTTTTATTCAATCTCATGGGTTCTTTTCAATTATGATCTAGTTGATTGTTTTATATTTTTTTATGCATGAATTGAGATAATTACATGTTTTTAAGTTGAATTCACTTGGAACCATGCATTGATATATGAATTTTAATTATGGACCCTAAC
Organism: Solanum acaule; assembly: GCA_036250505.1. Lineage (NCBI taxonomy): Eukaryota > Viridiplantae > Streptophyta > Magnoliopsida > Solanales > Solanaceae > Solanum > Solanum acaule. Next base: position 32,853 of record JAJOOR010014010.1, on the reverse strand, counting down.
TTACATGACTTTACGAAGAAACTTGAATCTATGAATATATTTTTATGAAATTATGCATGTTTTTATGAAAGCAATGTTTATGACTCAAGTAAACTTATAGATGAAGGTATATATATGTGTGCTATAAAGCTTGTCCACATGACATGAATGACATCTAGATTTGTCCTCAATGATTTTCGGGCTATTTTTCTAAATTAGGTCTTGATTTGTATGGTATCCGGATATGCCATCAATGATTATAGATCATGCTTTCAAAACTATTTTCATTAATAGTAGGGAACTTCTAGCATGAAGTTAATGTCTATGAGCCTTAAAAATCTATTATGAAAAGATCATGGATGGCGAAAGGTTTTCTCACGCATGGTCTAAGGAGCTACCATATGATGTTTCTAGCTTGGATTAGTATCTCAATTGTACTTTTCCATGGATGATAAAAATGAATAATATTAATTACTATTCCGTGGAATTTATGCTTAGCACTATGTGGACAAGCGGTGATTACCCATGTCCCATAACTATGTGCCGCCATAGGATGATTGTCTTAGATAGATATTAGCTAGTGAATCCACCTAAGCTAGAAGTTTATGGTTCTTACCTTGGCAAGTAAGGACATATCTTTTCAGTGTGGAATAGACACCGGATTCCATGTTATAGCTCACATGGTCTATGTCAGTTAGAGTTAAATCTCCCACAATAAGGAACTAAGATTACTTCTAAAAGTATTTCAAATATGCTCTAAAGATGTTTAGGTTGTATTGACCATGGTTATGACTTATGTTTTCTAACATGTTATTTTATGACTTATCTTGTTCATTGTATGTCATGAAAAGTCCTTTTTAGCACGATTTCATAACTCTTATGCATTACTATCATACTTGGTACATTCTATATACTAACACATACTTTTGCCTACATTGTTTCAATAATGTAGGATCCGACGCTCCTACCTCCCATACTCGTGGCTAGTGATCCCTTTTAGATATTTGAAGATTGACGAGTCCTCATGTTCCGAAGACCGAAACTCTTTTATTTCTTTCATGTCTTTTCATTTTTCAGACTTGTATGTGATGTATGTGTTACGTCCCAATCACTTTTCTTACAATGTATTAGATGGATTATTGAGATAAATGTTAGACTTCTTTTTTGATTCAAAAACTATTTTGAAATATGAAATGCTATCTTTTAAACTCTTTTGATTTTCTATTATCTTGTATGATGTATGTTAAGTGGCTTGTGTATGGCCTCTCGGGTTCTTATACGCCATGTCACGTCTAGGGGCTACTTTGGGTCATGACATTAGACCTAGCTCAAATGCAATTATTTGTACTCTTAGTTGTATTATTTCCAGGGGGGAGGGGGAGTTTGTGTAACAATTGCAATTTTCTTCAGTATTCAAAAGTAAACAAGTAATGGCGTAACTACTTTAGTGTTTAAAAATCAATGAGAGACGAAACTAGGGTCTTGTGATTCTCATGAGTTCATAACACCGTTGGACATCATACTAGTAACTTTTTTTTGGTGCGTAACATGCAAAATCGGTAAGTTAATTTCATCTAAGTGGATGGTCACCTAAGTACATTAATTTTACCATACAACTTGTTCAGTCTACAAGTGTGTACTTTCATAGCCCTTATCTTTGATCCTAAATTAGCTATTCTTGAGTAAGTTCAACCTATTAGATGAGGGTTGGTAGCCTCAAATCTTCGTTGTTTCAACCTTTTTTTCATTCAATATCCTTTTGGTCAAGAAAGTAAGAATAAGACGAGTAACAACATCCACAATCATTTAAAAACATTCGAAACGAATGGAAGAACAATACATGCATGCACACCATCCAAGATTTACTAGATACTTAATTAGTCTACTTTGTTAATTCATCATGGTTCTCACAACCCTAACTTTGATTTTAGCTGCTCATACTTTTATGATCACAATAAATGATAATTAAATTAATTGTAATTATGCACTTAGATGAATATTGAAAATTTGAAATCTTGAAATATAACTTCAAAAACAAAAGTCAAGAATCAAAGTGTCAAATCTCTCCAAAATTCAATTATCAACTCAAAGAATTATTTTCTTATGTTTCAAGAACAAAAAAAAACATAAAGTGTAAAAGAAAACCTATGAAAAATATTTATAGACATTAAAAATCTATCCTAAACAAGCTTGAAAAACTATATTAGACAACTTTATTGACCCAATTAGGGACCGTAGATCCTTCTACGGCTCGTAGAAACCTCTCATAAATGGTATTTGGTGCATAGTCTTAGGAATTTTTCCACGGACAAGAGCTACAATCCGTGGAAACTTTTACGGTCCATAATTCATCTTTGTAGTTGGGGTGACACCAGATTGAGCTAGAGTCAAGTGTGACACCAGTTGCATTCCTAAGTTGGGATGTGAACATTATTTTCATTTCTGTCTTCTTGAGTGATTCTTGTTTGAGCATTGTTTTAAATAGCATTTAATTAAATATGAATTCTTGCATAGGCACTTGTTTGGATCGTCGACCAACAATATTGGCTTGCTAATACTTTTAGACAAAGATACCTCGCATATAAATTGATGATCAACTCTTGAATCATTATAATTTAACTTAAAAAATAAAGTAAAAGTCTAATTACCATCAACTTGCACCTTTTATGTTCTGAACATAACTGCAATAGTCGGTAAACACATCATGAAAAAATTGCGTGAAAGATTGTGAGCTTACAAAATACTTACACTCGTAGCCGAAATAATAAATTTGCGATGTACCTAGCTCACTGCCAGAACACAAATCAAGTGCCCCCGCCGCAACAAAACACATGGTAAATTTCATCTTCACTATGACAAATAAAAAAAGTGATTTCATTCTTTACCTAGAAAGTCTATTTTGGCGATGTATCTTGACTAGCTAAATGACACCACAAAACTTATTAATATGTATATTTATAAGTTAAACTTGTCTGAAATAGTCTAGTGAATTGACTCCAATGTTGCAACAATATTTTAAGGAAGGGTAATTCATTTTGCAACATAATTAGCGGTATAAATCTTATCAAACTAATAGTTGCAATTGCCACAATTACATATATATTCATTTTCTATTTGCCAATGAATTTGAGCTATTGAAAATGTCAATTTGACATCCATGTTTATTAACAATAGTTGTAGGGCTACGACTAAAAATAATTGAGAGGATAACCAACTCTTAATTCAAGATTACAAGAGACGTAAGAAGAAATGCTCTGTAAGTTCATGTGAGAAAAATATGATGAAAATTTCTTTCTTTTTTTTAGAAACTGTATATGATGAAAAATATTATTTTGGTGCTTTCTCTATGGACATGGATAAACATGATTCTCCCTTTGTAGGTGATTTGTGGCTTCTATTAAGAGAAGTTAATATTTATTTATAATCAACATTTTAAAAAAAATATTTTTTGTGATTTTACGATCTAACTATCTATTTGCTGATATTTCTTTTAGCATAATATATAAATATTTTCTTTGACTTGAGCTCAATTGACATCTATGTTCTTTAAATTTGGGTGTGCATACGTTGAAATTTAAATTATCATATAGTTGAAGGAGTATACACACATTCCACATGACAAATCTCAACATAGATGTCAGGTGAAGCTATACTAAAAAGTACATTTATGTATAACACCTTTTTTTTTTTGTTCACTCTAAATTTTTATATGAGAAATGATGAAAACAAGTACCTGATTTTATATGAATATAAATGTTGGATCCCTAAGTAGAATTTCAAGATTTTCATCTGCATATAATTACTTTTTAGAATTCAATTGATCATGTAGAGAGATCAGAACTTTTGTAGAATGAATTAATAGACTATTATCAAGTTGAGCAGTAAATATGATGGTTGATTTTTCTCTAACAATAATAAGGGTAAGCTCTTTCCCCATAATATCATGGTAGTTAATAACCAGGATCCTATAATGTATGTGATGGGAGTTGGGCATGATTGTCCAATAAAGAGTGAAATATTTTTTTTTTATAAAATATCTTTAGGCCTTGGAGGGTCTTATATATATATTTGAAATGAAATGGTTCAACCATTAAATAAATTTAAAATAATTATTAAAAAAAGATCACCTTATAGTGGACTGCTCAATAAAAACTAAGTGCAAAAAAATAAAAGACTTATCTAGATAGATCCACCAAGATCTTTTCTCTTTCTGTCTAAAATAAGTTCTAAACTTAGAAACCAAAAGATTTCCTCCTTCATGTTACTCTAGTGGCTGTGTTTCGGTGAAGAACCCATTTCTTGTGTGTTGTTGTAACACATTGGAAGTTGGAAAATCGAAAAGAAAAGAATAATGTAGAAAGTCTGTCTGAGACTAGTTCTATGTCCAACCTACAAACCGTAGGAAGGGAATGATAGAGACCGGGTAGATTTTTGGAAAAAATCAAGTTTCAGTACCTCATTCGATGATTGACCAGTACAACCCATCAACCTTTGTACGAGTCGTAAATAGGTCTCGTGGGTGGGTCCCAGACTTGGTGAAATTTTGAGGATCAAGTTGAGTTCTACTGTTGGGGTCTATGGAGCGTAGAAGGTTCTACGAGCTTTAGACCAGTCTCGTCAAAGTTGGTCCAATTTTAAAGTTTCTAAACTTTTCTACAGTCTATGGACTGTAGAAAGGTTTGGTAGTTAATTTTAAGGGGCTTTTGGGTTTTTTCCCTAAGTGATTAATACCTAAACTAAGTCATTTTGGTCCTCATTCTAAACCCTATATACGTATTTCAGGCCCTAATAACTACCCATTCTAAAGCATTCTCCCAAATTCCTAAATTTCCTCTAAGATCATCCCCAAAATTCTCTCAAGAGCTAAGAAAGAACAAATTAGGGTTTCAAGCACCAAGGTCTCAAATTCACCATAGCAATTGGGCTTTGATCTTCAAGGTATGTTAGTTTTCACCTATGGAGTCCTTTCCTCCATAGGGTCCCTATATTCCCCAAGTTTTTACAAGTTAGATTCTCAAATCAAAGTTAGGATTTTATTCAATCTTCATGGGTTCTTTTAAATTATGATTCAATTGATTGTTTTCTATATTTTTATGCATGAAGTGAAGTAATTAAATGTTTTTTGAGTTTAATTCTTATGAACCCATGCATGATCCATGATTTTTAGACTATAATCATATGTTGAAGCTTATGAACTATGATAGATGGATTTATGAAGATATGCATATTCTTTTGTGGAATTGATATAAATGATTTAAGGATGCTTTGAGAGTAAAGTATCAATGTTGTTGTTGTGAAGGATATCTCACAAAAGGATTCATAAGTTTGAAAGCTTTTCTCCCCTAAGTTGAATCAAGAATAAAGAGCTATTCTAAATTAACGTTAGCTTAGATTTGTTGCTAAATTGTACCTTTCCATGTATGATGAAATGAATAAGGTAAATGACTATTTCATGGGATTTTTTCTTAGCATCGATAGAGTATTAAGATGGAAGCTCTCCGGTTAGTAGAGGTCGGGTTTCTATTAGGAATATCCTTATTTGATAACTGTGCGCCACCATAGGATGTTGTCTCAGATTGACATTAGCTAGTGGATCCACTTTAGCTCAGACTCATGGTTCTTACCTTGGCAAGTAAGAAAATCCCTTTTCAGTGTGGGATAGACACCGGATTACATGTTATGGCTCACATGGTCTATGTAGGTTACATGGTAAAATTCCCACAATAATGAACTAAGGTTACTTCTAAAGTATCTCACAATTGTTTTAAAGATGTTTAGCGTGCATTGACCATGATTATGACTTGTGTTGTCTAACTCTTCTATCTTATGATTTAGCTTGGTCATTCCATGTCATATAAGTCCTTTTAGCATGATTTCATAACTCTTATACACTGCTATCATACTTAGTACATTCCATGTACTAATGAATACTTGTGCCTTCATTGTCTCACTAATGTAGGGTCAAATGCTCCTACCTCTCACACTCATGGCTAGTTGATATTTTGGAATTGAAGGATTGGTGAGTCCTCCTGTTCTGAGGACCAAGACACTTTTATAGCTTTATGTCATTTCAGTTTTCAAACTTGTATGTTATGTATGAGTTACTTCCCAATCACTTCTTTGATTTAATAAATAGCTTATTAAGACTTATGTTAGACTTTTGCTTTTGTCAAACTCTTTTATGATATAAGAAAATTTCTTCTAAATATTTATTTCTATTATCTTATATGATGTATGCTAAGTGGCTTGTGTGGGGACTCTCGGGGTTCTATACGTCATGTTACGACTAAGGTATACTTTGGGTCGTAACAAACTTTGTATTAGAGCATAAAGTTTAGAAAGGTCCTACGATGTCTCATAAGCCATGTCGAGTAGAGTCTTGTTCATGAGTGTGAAGCGTGCCACATTTATGAATAAGAGGCTATAAGATGTTTAGGAAACTCCAGTTCTTTCAATACTCTAAAGTCGTCCGATAGAGTATTACTCTATATATCTCTCTCCTAATTCTTATCCGATGTTTTTTAGGATAAGGCCCCTTGAAGAGCATACGGTATAAGGAATTCAAGTGAGAATATAGAATAAGAAGCTCCTTAAGTTCTGGTTGACCCTTTGGCCAAGCAAGTGACTAATGCAGAATTCTGAGTTGCTTTTAAAGTGTTGGCTCAAGCTATGATAGCTCAAGACAATAGGGAGGTTGTGGTCCCCGTGAACCCAAATGTGGGTACGCTAGTAACTAGAGTAAGGGACTTCACTAGAATGAATCCCCTGGAGTTTCATGGTTCCAAGGTTGAAGAAGACCCTCAAGAGTTCATTGATGAGGTGTATAAGATTTTGTAATCATGGGTGTGACATCGGTGGAAAAGAAGGAATTGCCGCTTATCAACTTAAGGGTGTTTCTTGAGTTTTGTTTGATCAATGGAATGAAGACAGGGAAGAAAATAAGAGTCTTCTTGATTAGGAAGAGTTCAAGGCTGCTTTTCTTGATAGGTTCTTTCCCCTTGAGATGAGGGAGGCAAAATTACTTGAATTCATCAAACTTCTTCAAGGAAATATGAGTGTGAAAAAGTATGCATTAAAGTTTACTCAATTGTCCAAATATGCTCCTTCTATGGTTTCCGACTCTAGCGCAAGGATGAGTAAGTTTATTTCGGGTGTATCCAAAATGGTGGTTAAGGAATGTGGTACCGTCATGATCATTAAGGAAATGAATATTTATTGTTTAATGACACATAATCAATAAATAGAAGATGAGAAGCTTAAAGAAATTTCTAGGGAGGCAAATACGGCAAGGAACAAATGGTGACTTTTCACATTCAAAGTTCGATGGAAATGTTCGTTCTAGATTCCGACAAAGGTCCTCCGGTCAAAGTTCCTTTAATGCTATGGTTCTAAATTTAGACAAAGATAGGGTGTCTAACCCTAAGCCTCAAGAAGGAAATGGTGGTGGATCTTCATTGTCTACTTGTGTTAGATGTGGAAGGAAGCATGAGGGTAAATGCTTAGCCAGTACAAATGGTTGCTTTGGTTGTGGTAAGAGTGGTCACAAGATAAGGGATTGTCCATCACTTACTACTAGGGGAAGAGAAAGTAGACAAGCTTTGTCTAGTGGTTCGAGTTCAAGTGCTCCAAAGCAAAATAAATTTTATGCACTTCAAACTCAGTATGAGCAAGAGGGTTCTCCCTATGTGGTTACCGGTATGTTGAAAGTATTTCATCTTAATGTTTATGCATTGCTCTATCCCAGTTCTACCATGTCTTTTGTGACACCATATGTGACTGAGATTTGATGTTTCTTCGAATATGTTGTTAGACATTTTTCGTGTCTCTACTCCTATTGGTGAATCTATTGTGGCTAAGAGGGTTTATAGAAATTGTCCCGTCTTCTTACCCAATAGAGCCACTCATGTTGATCTTGTAGAGCTTGATATGGTATATTTTGATGTTATTCTTGGTATGGATTGACTCCATTCTTTTTATGCTTCCGTTGATTGTAGAATCCAAGTGGTCAAGTTTCAGTTTCCAAATGAACCCGTTCTAGAGTGTAAAGGGGGAAATTATATGCCTAAGGGTCAGCTTGTTTCTTGTCTTAAAGCTAGAAAGATGATTTCTAAGGTTGCATATATCACTTTGTTCTGGTTAGGGATACAGATTTTGAAACTCCTATTCTTGAGTCGGTCCCCGTTGTGAATCAGTTTCTAGAAATATTTCCAAATGATTTATCTGGTATTCCTCCCGAAACGGAAATACACTTCGTTAATGACCTTCTCCCAGATACACAACCTATCTCTATTCCTCCTTATTATATGGCTTCGGCAGAACATAAGGAATTGAAAGACTTGTTGGATAAGGGTTTCATCCGACCGAGTATCTCTCAATTGGGGTTCTCCAGTTTTGTTTGTTCGTAAGAATGATCGTTCACTTCACATGTATATCGATTACCGACAATTGAACAAGGTCACTGTTAAGAATAAGTATACTCTCCCAAGGATAGATGATTTGTTTAATCAACTCCTAGGAGCAAGTTATTTCTCCAAGATTGATTTCTGGTCGAGTTATCACCAATTGAGGGTGAAGAAAGATGACATCCTGAAGATGGCTTTTTGAACTTGGTATGTTCATTATGAGTTTTTAGCAATGTCATTTGGTTTGACTAATGCTCCAGAGGCATTTATAGACTCGATGAATAAAGTGTTTAGATAATATCTTGATATGTTTGTTATCATGTTTATTGATGACATCTTGATTTACTCATGGAGCGAGGATAAGCATGACGATCATTTGAGGATTGTGTTGCAAGTCCTCAAGGACCAACAACAATTTGCAAAGTTTGATAAATGTGAGTTTTGGTTGAGATCCGTGGATTTTCTTGGTCATATTGTTTCTCGTAAGGGTATTGAGGTAGATACTAAGAAAACAGATGCGGTTAAGAATTGGCCTAAACCTCTATCCCCTTCGGACATTCGAAGTTATTTTATGATTGGCTGGATATTATAGAAAGTCTGTTGAAGGGTTTTCTTTGATTGCCTCTCAATTAATTGCATTAACACAAAATAAAGTTAAGTTCTTATGGTCGGAAGCGTGTGAGAACATTTTCCAAGAGTTGAAGGATAGACTCACTTTGACTCCTATTTTGATTTACCAAAAGGACTCGATGGGTTTGTTGTTTATTGTGATGTTTGAAGGATTGGATTAGGGTGTGTTGTTATGAAAAATGGGGGAGTTATTGCTTATGCTTTAAGGAAACTTAAGATTCATGAAAAGAACTATCCTACCGATGATTTGGAGCTAGTGACGGTGGTTTTTGCCTTAATGATCCAAAGACACTATTTGTATGGTGTCCATGTTGATGTCTTTACCGACCACAAGAGTTTACAATATATGTTCAAACAAAAGGAACTAAACCTTCACCAACGTATATGGCTAGAAATCTTGAAGGACTATGACATGAGTGTTCTTTACCACCTAGGCAAATTAAAGCTAATGTGATGGCTGAGGCCTTAAGTCGGTTGTCCATAAATAGTGGTAGTTGAGTGTCCTTTACCCCGCACTCATCGATAGTTTGATTTGATTTGGGTTATTGTGAACCGGATGATGAAATTGTCTCACTTTCTTCCCGTAAGTACTTCATTCTTGGCTAAATAATAGGCCAAGATTTATATTATGGAAATGGTAAGGTTTCATGAGGTGCCTTTTCCATTATCTCCGATCGTGACACTTGTTTTACATCTCAGCTCTGGAATTCGTATCAAAAGGTTCTTGGTAATCAAGTGAAAATCAACATAACTTTCTACCCTCAGACGGATGGACAAGCCGAGTGTATCATCTAAACTTTAGAAGATATGCTAAGAGCTTCTGTGATTGACTTCAAGGGTAATTGGGGTGATCATTTTCCATTGATTGAGTTTTTTATAATAATAGGTACCGTTCTAGGATTGGGATGCCACCGTTTGAGGCTCTTTATGGTAGGAGGTGTAGGTCTCCTATTGGTTGGTTCGGAGTTAGCAAGGTTTCTTTGATATGGTTCAAGTTGGTGCATAAGGCTATGGAAAAGGTTCAACTTATTCACGAAATATTGAAAATGCCTCAAAGTTGACAAAAGTTTGATGTCGATGTTAACTTGAATTTCTTGAAAATTTCACCCATGAAGGGTGTAATGAGATTTGGAAAGAATGGAAAGCTTAGTCCTAGTTATGTGGGCCAATATCAAATTTTTGCGGTGTATTGTAAAAGTTGCTCATGAACCTGAGTTGCCTAATGATTTTGTATCGGTACATCTAATATTCCATGTCTCTTTGTTGAAGAAGTGTGTTGGAGATATGACATCAGTTGTGCCTTTAGAAGGTTTGGGAGTTAAAGAAAATCTTTCTTATGAAGAGGGTCTTGTTGAGATTTTAGACCAGCAAGTTCGGAAGTTGAAAAACAAAGAAGTTGTTTCCTTAAAAGTTCTTTGGAGGAACCAGGTAGTTGAGGGTTCTACTTGGGAGGACGAAGTTGATATGATGTCCCACAATCCTCATCTGTTTTCCCCCGTTCCTATTATAGCTTGAGGTATTAGTTCATCATGGTTCATTTATTTGGATTCATGCGTTTTAGTCAATCTTATGTTTCATATGCATGTGTGTTCATAAAAAAACTTGATTTTTGAGGTTACGATTTAGCTTGGGGTGATTCTCCATGCTTATGTGCATTTTGATGAGATTTGAAGTCATGTTGGCTTGTTAGTTTCTCTTCTACTCTATTCATGCTAGCTTGAGTCCTATTTGAGGATGATGTTCCCAAGGGGGATATATTTTAATACCTCATAAATTTGAAAGTCAAAAGGAAAGGAAAATTTTGATTCTTGGTACTGAAGTAGGTTCTACGAGTCCTACCCATAGATCGTAGTAAGTCCTACGGGCCATAAGAAGGGAGTCGTAGACTTGGAGACGAGTTTTTGGAATTTTAAGTTTCTGAACTTTCACCTATGATTCGACAGGATGAGTCATGAAATTTAAATGAGTCATAGATGGGTTGCGTAGGGGTATTCCGCACTTAGTGAAATTCTTGGGTAAAGTTGATATCTACGGATAGGGTTTACAGACCAAAGAAATTCAGACAGTTTGTAGAATGGTGTCGTAGGAAGTTGGCCAACTTTAGGCCCCAGTAACTCGACCTATGGTTGATAAGTACGATGAGTAGGTCCAAACCGTAGGGTCCTGCAGCAGTTATTTCTTAAGGGTATTTGGGTCTTTTTCCTATGTATTTAATATCTATACTATGTCATTTTGACCCAAATTTTAAGTCCTACAACTACCCTTCTACCCCTAAAATTACCCTAACTCTCTCATTCACTCAAAACCCCAAATCCCATTCATATTAATCTTACCCAATTATCTATCAAATCCAAAAGGAAGGCTAGGTTTTCAAGCTTCAAGTCTCTTATTTCTCTATTGCTTTTCGGCTTTGGTTATCAAAGTATGTAGGGTTTAATCAATCAGTTCCATTCACTCATTGAGCCCCAAAGATTTATCAATCCTCCAAGTTCAATTTCATCAATTTGATTAGGTTTTCATTCAATTGTTTTGGGTTCTAATTGTATTGATTCATTTGTCTGAGTTTGATATAATTATCATTTTTTTACTCAATTACATGTTTTACAAGTGATTTCCTATGAACCCATGCATTTTCCATGGTTTTATCATGAACTCTTAAAGACATGAATTTATGAGGAAGCTATGAATCTATGAATGATGTTTTCATGACAGTTATGCATGATTTATGAAAGGGAATATTTTATGTTTTATGCTTTAAGATTAGCATCAATGGAATTGTGAAAGGATTTTCTCACATGTTAAAGAATCATGATTTGGTGAAAGGTTTTTCTCTCACATTCATGACTCATGATTTAAGAAGCTACTCCTTAATGATTTAAGCTTGGATTAATAACTTAATTTTGTTTTTCCATGTATGATGATATGTTTATGTTTATGACTATTTTATTGGGATTTTTACTTACACCGAAAGAATATTGAGATGGAGGCTCTCCCATTTGTAGAGGTTGGGTCTCTAGTAACAATCTCATTGTTCCTAACTGTGTGCCTCCGTAGGATTGTCTTAAATGACATAGCTAGTGGATCCATCTAAGTTATAAGTAAGGTCCTCGCCTTGGCAAGTAAGGACATCTCTTTTCGGTGTGGGAGCAAGACACTAGATTTCATGTTATAGCGCTCACATGGTCAATGTCAGTTAAAGGTAAATATCCCACATAAATTGTCACGACCCAAAGTAAACTATAGGTATAACATGACGTATAAAACCCCGAGAGGCACTACACAAGTCACTTAGCATACATCATATAAGATAATAGAAATAAAGATTTCAAAGTAATAGTCTTATATCATAAAAGGAATTTGACAAAAATGGAAGTCTAACATAAGCCTAAATCAAAAGAAGTGATTGAGATGTAACTCATACATCATATACACGTCTGAAAACTGAAATGACATAAAATTGTAGAAGTGTCTCGATCCTCGGAACATGAGGACTCATCGATCCCTAAATGCTAGAAGATAAACTAGCTATGAGTGTGAGAGGTACGAGCATTTGACCCGACATTAGTAAAATAATATAGGCAAAAGTATGCATTAGTACATTGAATGTACTACTAGCAATGTATAAGAGTTATGAAATCATGCTAAAAGGACTTTACATAATATGTAATGATCAAACTAAATCATAAGACGGAAGGGCATAATCATAATCAATGCAAGATAAACATCTTTAAAACACTTCTGAGATACTTTAGAAGTAACCTTAGTTTATTACTCTGGAAATTTTAGCATGTAACCGATATAGACCCTGTGAGCTATAACATTGAATTTGGTGTCTACCCCACACTAAAAAGAGATGTCCTTACTTGCCAAGGTAAGAACCATGAGTCTGAGCTAAAGTGGATCCACTAGCTAATGTTTATTTAAGACAATCATCATATGGTGGCACATAGTTATGAGATAAAGAGATTGCTACTAGAGACCGACCTCTACTAATGGGAGATCGTCCATCTTAATATCCACTTGGTGCTAAGTAAAAAACCCACGAAATAGTCATTAATCTTACTCATTTCTTCATTCCTGGAAAGACCCAATTAAGCAACCAATCCAAGCTAGAGTTTATTTAGAATAGCTCCTTAATCTTGATTCAACTTAGGTGAGAAAACCTTTCAACCTTGTGAATCCTTTTGAGAGAAAACCATTTCACAATCATGTTCTTAGTATTGTGTGAGAAAAACCTTTCACAACAACAACAACAACATTGATGCTTTACTCTCGAAGCATTTGTAAATCATATATCAATTTCATAAAAGAACATGCACATATTCATAAATTCACCTTTCATAGTTCATAGGCTTCATCATGTGATCATCGTCTAAGAATGATGAATTATGCATTGGTTCATGCGAATTCAATTTAAAGACATATAATTACTTAAATTCATGCATAAAAATATTAAAAATGATCAATTGAATCATAATTGAAAAGAACTCATGAAGATTGAATAAACCCTAACTTTGAATTAAGAATCTAATCTTTTAAAGTTGGAGATTTTAGGAACCCTATGAAGGAAAGGACTCCATAGGTGAATACTAACATACCTTAGTATTCAATTCCCACAATCTATGGTGAATTTGAGACTTTGGTGCTTGAAAGTATAATTTGCTCTTCCTTGAATTTTAGGGAATTGAAGGGGATGAACTTGGAGGGAATTTGGGGGTTTAGGGGAATGATTTAGAATGGGTAGTTTTAGGGCTAAAAAGTGTTTATAGGGCTTAAGATTAGGACAAAAACGACATAGTTTAGTCATTAATAACTTAGAGAAAAGACTTAAACCCCCTTCAAAATAATTGTTGACCCTTTTCTGCGGTTTGGACCTATGGACTATAATGGTCAATCGTAAAAAAATTTAGAAACTTTTAAAAATTGGACCAACTTGATGGAACTTATCTATGGCTCGTATGTCTTCTTACGGTCTGGATACATCAACCATAAAAACAAACTTAACCCTCAAAATTTCACCAAGTGTGGGGACTCACCTACAAGACCTATCTACAACTCATACAATAATTGACGATCCGTCTTGGTCAACCGTTGAATGGGCTACTAAAACTTTTTCAAAACTCTTCCCTGGGTCTACGGTTACCATACTACGATTTGTAGGACTTCCTACATTCTGTAGGTTGGACTCGTAAAACTAGTTGTCAAACATATTTTCTGCTTTATCCTTTTTCTTTCGACTTTTCAACTTTCGAGCTATTACAAAAATGAACTAAGTTACTTTCAAGGTTTTGTGAAGCTTTCAATATGATTTTAAGATGCATTGACCATGTTCCTGATTTATGATTCCTCTTTAAAAAGGTTTTTATTATGTTTTAGTTTGGTCATGCATATCATGTTTTCTTTCCGTCCCCTTATGATCATATTATACGTTTTATGCATATCCCTCATACTTAGTACATTTCATGTACTAATGCATATTTGTGCCTACATTGTTTAATTAATATAGAGTCAAATGATCTTCATACTCCCGCTCGTGGCTAGTTTCTTGATCATTTGAAATCGAAGAGTTGGTGAGTCTTCATGTTCGGAGAACCCTGTCACCTATGTTTACACTCTTTTATGTCTTTAGTTTTTAGATATTGTACGTGGTGTATGGGTTACGTTCCGACCACGTCTCTTGATGTATTAGAATGGTTTGTCAATACTTTTAGTCGACTTTCTCTTTTATGTTCAAACTCTTTTATGATATGAGATGTTCTTCTTAAATTCTTGTATTTTCTATTATGTTGTGTTGTATGTATGTCAAGTGGCTTATGTAGGGCCTCTTGGGGTCTTATATGCTATGTCACGTCTAGGGTGTACTCTGGGTCATGACATAAATAAACTCCTAACAAATTATCATAATTATATTCATATTCATAATCTTTGAAATGGTAAGAATCTAGTAATACCAAATCATTCATGAAAATTTCATAGTCATAATAATAGCCACTTTGAAATCATGATTTCATAACATACTCATAAGAGACACTTTAATCAAAAGAATCTAAATCGTGATAATTTTTCATAACAAGTAGTGCTTCAATCGAAAGTATCTAGATTATGTTATTCATTCATAAGGGAGGTACTTCAACCAAAATCCTCATATTTCCATAAAATTTATTGATACTTTATTCAAAAACATCCTTGATTCATAAAATCTTTCATATCATAATGCATGCATATCATCATAGATTAAATTCATATCATAAAATACTTGCATAGTATGAGTTCATGAAAATGTCATTGAAAGTATGTATTTTGATCAAATCATGCATAATAAGATCAATCATGATGAAATAACTTGAAATCAATTGAACCAATACGAAAATCATGAAAATCCTAGAATTGAGAAAAAAAGCATAATATGAATTTGAGGCTTGTTTAGGACTCAATGGGTTAAGAGGAACCCATTGATGAATTTCCTACCTACCTTGATTGAAACCATACTGAGATTTTAAATGGATGCTTGGAATCCTTGAATCCCTTGCTTGCTTGGAGAAGAAGACTTGAGAGCGAGTTTTGAGTTTGAGAGAATGAAAGTAAATCGTGAGGGTTTTGGGTCTTAGAATCAGTAATAGGTCTTCAAAATAAGCCTAAAACGATGTAATATAAGAATTAAAAGAGTAGGAAAAGACTCAAATGACCCTGAGGAATAACTGCCAATTAGTAATCACGAATTCCTTCTACTGTCTATTCTCCTTCCTACGGACCATACTGGCTACTCGTAAATCAAACTACTGAAAACCCAATTCTTTGATGAAGGACCACTGACCAACTTCCACGACCCGTATCCATAACTACGATCTCTATAACCTTCATGTGTATCCCAAGCCTTGAAAACCACTCGAGTCTAGGACTTTAGACCACGAACCCCTTTGTAAAGACTATATTCCAATTAATAGCCCATACTAGCCAATCGTGCAACCAATATTGAAATAACCAAGTCCCTCGTGAAAAACTACAATTTTCTTTCTACAAACCATGCTCCTAAACACGAATAATATACCCCACTTGTGAAATCTAAAACAACATCCAAAAATTCTAAGTCTTGCCACAATTCCCATCCACAAGCCATAGACCAGTACATGGTCTGTACATGGTATCGTCCAACACTATACTAGCAATATTTTCTGTAACTTCCAAATTTCCAAACTAACTTTTACATTAATGAGGTGTTCTACCATGTGGTTGAGATTTTCTGAAGTTTAGGATATGAAATCTTAACTAATATTAAAATATTGATGTTCATCTTGAAAATCAACCCCGTGTATGAAACTCTTCCTCTATTCTTCAAAATATTTTTTTTCTCCAAAGATGTCAAATAATGATTGTTGACTTTGCTATGTTTATCTTTTTTAGTTTTGAATAACATGAAGTTGTCCACCACTTTAAGATTACCTAGGATAGTTGCAAACCTTCAGTTTACAAACCTATAAGATTAGCAAATAACCCCTACAATTTTGAGGTTAGAAATAAATAAGACATGGTATTTTCTTTAGGTAACTAGCAACACCAACACCTTAATACCAAGTTACTCTTCATGTGTTGTAGGACTTCATCCATTAGTATCCTAAATTTTTGTGCTCTTCAAATAAAAATGACATTTTGAAAGAACTTTCTCTGTCTAGATATATCTAAAGACTTCCTCCTGCACTACCCGTTGTTTAACATATATTTTCATAAGCTTTTAACTTAAAATTATCCTTTCAAACTATAAAATCTAGCATGAATGATTTAGTGAATCCGAATCATTGGCAGGTGACATTGTCTTTAGGATATGTTGCACAAAGTCTTCAGGAAAACTATCTTTCAATTTATGTATGTTCCATCCATTTGCATTTGCAAAGCTGCGAACTTCTATTTTCTCTTCCTATACTTCTAAAAGTAAATGATACACAACCCCAAGAGAAATCTAGGTATCAAATCAGAAGCTAGAGTTTTCCTTTTTAAAAAAAAAAATTTCCAACACATTTAATATTCTATCAGCTCTCTCATCTTCACCATCTTCTTCCATATAGTAGATGCCCCTCTATTTTGAACAATCACGGGATGAAGTTTCTTGCAATATTTATTGACTAAAATAGAATGCCATAATGAGGGTTTAAACCTTAACTTCCACAATAATTTACAAAATATAGCATCTTAACTTATACAACGATTTGAAACCTAACCCTCTTTCTTCCTTTAGTAAATAGAGAGTTATCCAGTTTATCCAATATCTATTCTTTTTATCTATGATATTCTTTTAGAATAATATGAAAAAATTTCTATGCAATTTCTTTAACACACCAATCGAAGGGTTCAAATATGATAAAAATGAATATATATGTATATACACACACACCTTGAAGCATATGTCTAATTAGCACTACTTTAATTTTCCTCCATTTGATATTGTTTTTTGTTAGGCTTGTACTTTGTTCCCCATTTTCTTCATAATACTATCATAGTAACACATTTTATTTCTCCCATGATAAATAGGGCGACCAAGATATGTGAACTTTTTGAGTTTAATTACAAGAACAAAAACCATAACAAAATTGAAATAAAGAATTTAAAACTTTATGATCGATCTAAGCGAAGGATAGCTCACTGAGAGTGCTGAACATGAATGGGAACTCTTGATTAACTTATTAATTTTTTATATACTATATGTTATGTACTTGGATTGTCTCTGATAAATTTTGACTTAAAATTAAGCTACATTTTATATAAGAAACTATTCTCTCTAGAGAGAATTTTCAAAGTTTGTTTGTGGGGCCATATGAAGATGACCTTTTTTTTCTTGAGAAAATAATGATTTTCCGAGTGTTTATTTGTATTGCTAAGTAGATTTTGGTAAATGGTATTTAGGTAGTTCACAAGTTTCAAAATTGATGTATGATTATTTCATGTGGTGTTATATATTTATTAGTTTTGTACGCGCTTATTTTCAAAATTAAGATCATTATATGTCATTTCTGTGTTTGTTTCTTTGTCTTTTGGGTGCTTTCAATTCTTTTTAAATGTGAAGTTATGATAAATATATTGTGTAATAAATTAATTTCTATCTATAAATTCTTTGTTTATTGTAGGTTGTGTGTCACGACTCAAGCTAGACCCTAGATGTGACATGGAAAATAGAATCACGAGAGGCCCTACATAAGCCAATTTACAAAAGCATGAAATAATGAAATACAAGATATGAGAATACAACACAAAAACAAGATATAAGTCTCAAATCTTTAAGTCATAAAAGATACCAAAATAGAGTACATAAGAGAATACGTTGAACATCAATTATATCTGACACAAGCCTTCTACTATCATAGGAGTTGTTAGGACAAACCCCTAAACCACGTACAAAGACTTAAATGAAAATGACATCAAGGAAATAACTAAAATGTATGATCTTGCCCTCGAACCATGGGGACTTACCACTAGCGCTGATGAAGATGAGCGATCCCAATCTAGCAACGTCCGGAAGGAGGAGCATCAGATCCTATATTATGAAATAATCTAAGCACAATATGCATTAGTACTTTGAATGTAATGAATATGGGAAAACATGAATAAACATAAACGTGATGATATAATGAACTTAAAACACGAGAATGCATGACCAAGTAAAGCAACTGTTGAAAAGTCATAAGAAGAGCTTAAATCAAATCATTGATGAAGTCATAAAACTTTTAAGGAAAAACATAGTTCATTTGTGAGATATTTTACCATTAACCGATATAGTTTGTGTGAACTATAGTAAGGAATTCGGTGTCTTCCCCACACCAAAAAGAGGTTGTCCTACTTTTAAAGGTAAGAATTATACATGTTAGCCTAGATGGATCCACTAGCTATGTCTTTCTAATATAAATCCTACGAGACACATAGTTAGGAACAAGAAAATTGCTATTAAAGACTAAACCTCTACTGACAGCAAAGCCTCCATCTCAAAGTTCTCTCAGTACTAAGTAAAATCCCAAAAGAAAATAGGTGTAATCATATCATAACATAATACTTGGAAATGTAAGAATCTTTCAATACCAACCCAATCATAATCTTTATATTATAGAGTAGGTCCTTTAATATTCATGATTTCATTAATTGTTCATAAGACATTTACCTATCTAAGTATCTTAAATCTTGATCATCTTTATAGTTACAAAACCTTTCACAATCATTTGATACTTTATCTAAAAGCATCCTTTATTCATAAACCTTTCATTTCATGATGCATGTATAACTTCATAATCATAGTCTATATTCATAAAATAGGCATAAGCATAGATTCATATGAAATCAATTGGCAAACATGTAATTGAGTCAAATAATGCATAATTTGATCAAAAAATAACAATTGAATCATAATAAATTGAATCCATGAATATTTGACATGAAACCATAGAAATTGGGTGAAATTCAATTGGAATAATTGAGTATCTTTTGGGACCCAAAGGATGAAAGAAATTCATTGGTGAAGTTCCCTCATATATACCTTGGTGATAAAAACCTTAGAAATTTTCTAGAGGATGAGAGCTTGAAGCTTGAAACCCTAGCGTGGCCTTGAGAGTTCTTGAGAGAGAATTGGAGAAGAAACCTTTGAGAGAATTTAAGGATTTTTAGGGAAGTGGAAGGAATGGGTAGTTTTTGAAGAGTAAATGGCACACCCCTAGGTTACCCTGGGCCTAAAAATGAGACCTAGGATCACGAGTAACCCTAAGCTAACCCTGAGCTGGCATATCATAAGAAAACTGAACTTATCTATGAAAAGATAATTAATAATTAATGCATAAGCTAAATCATGAGATAACTGAATGACGGGGAATATCCAATATTGGTCTGAATATATATAAAATTCTAAGAGTTTAGTGATACTGAACAATCACTCAAAAGCTAAAGTTGAATCTAAACTATATCTGAAAAAGCCTCTAACTAACTAGAGTTGATGGGACATGCCCCCAGCTAACCCTAGAAAAACTGAAACTAAAATGAAAGACTAAATCTGAAAACATGTTTATTGTACTCGAAGTATGAGGACTCACCACTGATGCTGCTGAGTATGGATCGGGAACCAATCTATGCGTGATCTGGATGCTGAGAACCTGAACCTACATCATGAAAGGATGTAGCGCAAAGTATGCGTCAGTACTTGGAAGGTACTGAGCATGCAGGATATGGATAAAAGCTAAACAAACATATAAATTGAGCAAAGCATACTAAGCAATGATATAATCTGAACATGATGTAAATATTGAAATATGCTGAAATGAATACAATGACTAAGTACATAACATGCTGAGACTGAATACTGAAGTATACTGAAAACCTGGTCAATTGAAATAGAGTCTAACTATGCGAGCTACTAGTAACTGACGTAACCACCACATGAGCTAAACATAGAGTCTGATGTATACACCCCATCGAAGGGCCCGATATACCTTGCCAGGGGTATGAAGGCATGACTGTCGTGATTAATAAAACTGATGCCCATAGAGGGGACTTAAACAACAGGGGCACGTAGTTCTGGGACTATAAGGGTACGCTGAAAACCTAGTCCACTCGGTGCTAAGCCTACTCCCAACTAAATATGTAAATGACGCATTATGGCTAATATACTGACATGATGAATAGCTCAAATTACTGACATGCAGAAATCTGAGAATGTAACAATTATATACTGATAATGTGACATTCGAAAACTAAAGCATGTATATCTGTTTAACTGACCTAGCATGTGTAATTCATGAACTAAGAGAATCTACACAACTAGGGTTCTGATTTTCATGTAAAGAACTAAGCAACAATTCCATGATAATCTGATTAGGAATACTCTAGAAGCTAAATCACAACAAATATCTAAGGTTTTAGAAACCCTAGGTCTAAGCAAGATATAATGAATCAAGAATCTGATTAAATTCTAGGGACCTAGTGGATGGAAGGAATCCACTAGTGAAATCCCACATACTTGGTGAAGAATTTCACAAAGAAATCTTTTGATTTCGGGGCTGGAATTGAAGAAAACTTGTTGTGTTCTTGGAGGGGTTTGAGTCGCCTCTTTCTCCTCTTTTGTTCTAAGCTTGGTGAATTCTAGTGAATAATGGTTTAGGGTAAAATCTGACTAGAATAATAGGCTAAAACTGACCAAAACGAAGTAGTTTAGGGATAAAATAATTAGAAAAAGACCCAACTACCCCTAAACCAAAAAATCGGCTGGGTGACTGAAGAGTCTGAGATTTCGACTCATTCGACTCATTTAGGGCTTTATTTTGATAATTTTAGTGTCCTCAAATGCCTAATTCATGTTCTATACTGATGTTAAAGTGTTGATTTGCAGTTATGAAAGCTAAGGAGTAAGGCAAGGACACTACCGTGACAAAAAAAGGAGCAAATAAGTTGAAGAAGTAAAGAAAAGAGATCCTAGTGATCGCCAAAACCACTTGGCAAAATGCCGAGTGGCTCTTTAGCTCGCCCAAAGTTGCAGTGTGCCAGCCCTATGGAAGAACCAATTTGGCGACAAGAACGGGTAGTCGGCGAATCGCCGAATGACTACGCAATAAAAACCTGGATCACCTAAAGTCACAGAACCCTGAAGACAAATGGCTAATGCAAACCACCGATAGACTAGAGTAAAGGGAGGATCGCCGACTGATTCAGCGAGGCTCGACTTACTTCGGCCAATGGCCTTTTGGGCCAAAAATTGGGCAATAACAAATTGAAATTTAAAATGAAATTTCAAGAGATCCCTTCCAGTTCTAATTCCTTAAATTCGATATTTTAAGCTTTTCTTTCAGTTTTTGAGTTTCCATTGTAGACTTTGAAGCTTGAGGCTTAAACTTGAAGATATGCAAGTTGGTTTTAGAATTTATTCAATTTGGACCATTGTAAAAGCTTGGGAACCTTTACCCAAATCATGGCTAATGTATTTGGTAACCGTTTCTCTATTTTTATGATGTGTAGCTAAAATCCCAATTCTTGGGGTGTGATCATTGGTTTATTTGTCTAATTATCTAATGGGTATTGTTGTTTAATGATGAAATTGATGTTTTAATGTAGGTTTAATCATTAGCTGTGTTTTAATCTATGAATTGTAGTTGCAAATGCAATTCTAGTTTAAAGTTCTTGGCTTGCTTGAGAGAGAGGTTTTGGAACCAAAGCTTTTGATTAATAATTGTTGGTATTGGGTTGATATGGGTTCAGCTCGAGAGAGTGAATCCTAAACTCGATTCAACCTATCTTTCTCGAGAGATTGGATATATTAAGGTTGTGGGCTATTTATCTTGTTAAGCTTGTCGAGGTTCGAGAGAACTCGCTTGAATCGTGATAGTTGTTCGAGAGAAAACTATTGCACTTATAGCCTAGCCTACCCACAATGTTTCAGCAAATTATTGTTAAATTTCAAATACCCATATAGTGCAATTAGCCTATAATCGATCACATCCCGAGAATTACTCTTAATCTTGTTGAAACCCCTATTTTCGTATTTGTTTTAGTTGTTAATTGACAAACCAATCCCCTCATTTGACATTTGTTGTCACCCCTTTCAATTTAACTACATGTTTTCGATAATTTCTATTCCTACCACCAATTAGATTACATTCATAATTTGGTAACTAAATTCGAACTTGTACCACTCCTTGTGGGTTCGACCCCAACCTTTCATTGGGTTTTATACTAGATAACGATCGCCACACCTAGTATTGGATGAAGTGTGGTTGAACATTTATCAAAATATGGCGCCGCTGCTGGGGAGTGGTGTTGTTTACAATTCTATTATGGAAGTTTGAGTTTTAATCTTTTTGTGTTGTAGTTGAATCGATTTACTTTATTTTGTGTTTGTGTTGGTCTGTGTTTGAACATAGGAAGAAATGAGCGTGAACAGGAGTAATGGTAGCCAAGTGGGCCACCAAGACGATATTGGAAATCAGAGCGATGTGAATGACCTAATTCAATTTAGTGGTGTTGGTGCAATACGTCTACCTCCTGTTGAGGGGAATGTTGTCTTCCATGTTACTAGCACAATGCTATAGCTCCTCCAAATGAAAGGATTATTTGAAGGGCTGGCCCAAAAAGACCCCCACAAGCATATTCGAAACTTCATAGACGTTTGTGGTCCGTTTTCATTCAACAACATATCACAAGAATCAGTTCGTCTTTGGTTGTTCCCATTCTCTTTGATGGGTGAAGCCACCAAATGGTTGGCTGAGTTACCGAGGAACTCCATCACCACTTGGGATGAGCTTACCACAACGTTCCATGTGAGATTCTTTCCCCCGTCAAAGATGATGATGCTCAGAGATAGCATCCAAGGTTTCAAACACTTGGAAGGTGAACCAATCCACGAGACGTGGCTGAGATTTAAGAAGTTGGTACTTCAATGTCCGACTCACGGAATGCCAAACCACATATTGTTACAATACTTCTATAGGTGTCTTGACTCGGTGAACAAATGAGTTGTTGATCAACTTGTTTCTGGAGGTATAATGCAACAACCCTATGAAGTAGTGTCTCAACTCCTTGATGGCATGACCAAGATCAATAGAGCATGGTACACTCGTGAGGAGCAAGTGTCTCCTCTCACTTTTAGGATAACTAAAGAGAAAATCGAGAAGGATCAAGAGAGAGACCAAAATATGGCCAAAATGATGACCCAACTTGATTTATTATCGAAAAATATAATGAGTAGTGGGTTGAAGAATGTAAATGTTGTGGGTGTTGGTGGAGCAAACCCCGAAGAAGCACAATTTGAGGCGTTGTACAATTAGGAAGTAAATATCCTTGCAAATCAAAGAGGAGGATTTCGTTCAAACTATCCAAGGCCATGTAGAAATCCGGGTTGGAAATGAGATGATGGATGGAGAGATCGTGATAGGGAATAGCGTGACCGTAATGCTGCTTGGAAGAAAATGGATGGTGAAAAGGAAAGATACATCCCACCTCATGAATGCCGAAAGCCTAAAGAGCAAAGAGCTGACCCGGAGAACTTCCGTACGAAAGACATGCTTTCACACATTCTCAATAAGGTTAAAGGGTCGGACAAAGTACTAAAGGATATAAATAGAGACGTCTCAACTCTCAATCAGACGCTAACATCTCAATCGGTCTCTATTAAACAATTGGAGATCTAAATGGGTCAAATTTCATCTCATTTGAACCCAAGGCCAAAAGGAGGGTTGCCTAGTGACACAACGGTCAACCCCAAAAATGAAGCTTGAATTGGTATTTCCATTGTGCCACGATGTTAAATAAGGCACTTCTTGGGAGGCAGCCTAAGTTTTTGATGTTTTAAAATGTTGTTTTTGAATAACGGGTGTTTATTTTACAGGTTGAAAAGTGAAAATGTTGGAAAAAGGGAAATATGGGAGCTAAAAGTCCAAACGGCGACAAGCCGAACAGGTCGGCGTCCCTGATTTGGATCGCTATTTAAACCACCCAGTTTGATGGGGGATTCTATAAAACTCGGCGAGCCAAAAGCTCAATCGGCGACTCGTTGAACAGGTCGGTGAGCTCAACTTTGTCCGTCGTTTGAACCCCAAATTGCTGGGAGTTCTGTAAAGCTCGGCGAGCCAAAATACCACTTGGCGCATCGCCAAGTGGGTCGGCCAGCACGACTTATACCACCGACTGACGCACGAAATGAATGGTTTTAAAGGCCAAACGATTTAAAATTTCAAAATCCTTTCACTTCCTACCTTTTAACTCCTGCACTCTCTCATCCGATATTAGTTCTTTAGTATTTTTGCATTTTACTCTCGTTTTATTGGAATCTTTGCTCGGGGATGGAATTTGGATTTCTTTGCCGCCTAGATTTTCAAATCTATTTCGGCATAAAAGGTTGGTTTTCCGAACCGCAAACTTAATGGTAGTTGAAATCAAATTCTTGTGATGTTTTGTTGATGAATATCGTTGGGTAATGTAGTTGAATCATTGTGTAATTGTTTGTTTGCCTACTTTTGAGTGAAATAGTAATTAGTTGGCCTTTAATCATGATTCCCGTGTCTTTGCTTGTTGATATCGAGTTGAAATTGTTGGGTTATGATAATATTGTGATGGGTCTAGCGGGGTGAAGTCTGAGTAACCCCAAATTGTGCTAAATGTCTTAATTTACCCAATGAGGGAGCGGTGGACGTCATTCTTAAGGGCAAAAGACCTCAATTGGCCAATTTTGGCCAAATCGGGGGAAGTTTGAGTACCCCGAGTGCATGGGTAGTATGGGTCTTGCTTTAATTTCATAGTGTAAGTGTTTAATTTTGATTTCGATGGCTGTGGGTTTGATTTTGAAGAGTGGGGTGAAAATCTGGCACGTTGGGCCATTTGGCGAGCTGGGTCGAGCTCATCGAGTGGTTCGGCGATTTGCCAACTGCCCCTTGGATCGCCCTTAATTTCCCTAAAATGCTGAGTTTTATTTGGTAACTTTCGGCGATACGCTTGAGCTCGCGGAGTTTACTCGGCGAATTGCCGAAAGTGCTTCTTGATACCCCTTTTGCGCTCTTAATTCTTTAAAATACACTGTAAATTTTGGCGAGCTACTTTTAGTTCACCGATTGTTGTCGTCAATTCGTCGAATGGCCCTGGACATCGCCGAGAAGCTTTGAATTTTTGAAATTTTTATTCTGGAACTTTTGGCGAGCCCGACCTGGCTCGCTAAAATGGTTCGACGAGTCTTCTTGCAGTTATTTTTCTGATATTTTTCTAAATATTTTCATGTTATTTTGCGGGTATGACTAGACCCAAGGTAGAAGGTAGAGATATACCGCCCCGAAAGCGGGCACACATAATTGTTATTAATGAGGATGCAACTGTGTCTCGGGCAAATGTGACTAAACTCCCTACAAAGAGAGGCAAAGGCAAGGGCAAGGCGCCCGTGGTTGAGACACCAGAGGCCAGCTCTGACAGTGAGGGCGTCTAAGAGACACACCTCAATACATCTGTCAATGAGGAAGACTCAGATGATTCTCAGGCTTCCATCTATGAGCCTGAGGATGACCAGTTACTATAGGCTAGGAGATTAGAGCTTCGCTCCAAGACGATGAATGATTCATCTAGGATCTTGGTGCCTCCAACTTTTACCCCTCCAACTTCAGCTCCAGTGCCTCCTCCAACACAGATAGTAGTACAGGTACCACCTGTTCAGGGTCCTATTCCCCGGTCACTCAATCGACTAAAGGTTGAGGGTTTGAGGACCATCTTAGAGGAGAAGAGATTATTTACCAATGGTGTAGTGGACAGATACCCAGAGGTGTGGAACACTATCAAGTTCCACAAGTTTGAGATTTTTACAAAACCCCGAGGCCCCTACATTTCCAATTGGATCCGGTAGTTTTATTCGGCCTATGGTGAGCTGGTCCCTAAGGGGGAAAAAAAGTCAGCATGTTCAGGCCGGTTGACTTTGTGATGGTTCACGGCAAGAAGGTCAAATGCCACTGTTCAGACATCAATGTGGTACTGGGCTGCTCAACGGACATTATACATCAGTACATCAACTTGGTTCAAAAGAAGACCTTAAAGGATCTGAAGGATTGGATGACACCCCTTATCTCTGATGCCACCCCGAGGTGGATAGAGGCAGGTGCTCCCATAGAGAAAAAGGACCTGAATGTTGCTGCCAAATATTGGTTGGGGTTCATCAGTAGCACTATTATGTCATCCCATAATGATTCCATCCTTAGACACCCGAAGGCAGCCTGTCTAGGGTCCATTATTTCTCGCTAGACACTGAATTTGGGGTTATTGATAGAGAAGGAGATGGCCAAGAAGAGACAAACCTCACTCTCATTCACAGTTCTGATCGCAGAGTTGTGCAAACGGGCCCGTGTTCCCAGAGATGAGAAGACAGATGTGGAGGTGACTCCCAACTCTTCTATTGACATCCAGCGTGTTGAGGCCAATTACTTACAAGACGAGGCTGATCAGAAGAAGGCAGCACTGGTGGATACCTCCCCGGAGGTTGATGTTGATACATTGACGACAGAGGCAATCATACCCCCTCAGGTTAGTAGGTCTTCAGGTACTTTTCTACCGACTGCTTCCGAGACTCCTAGTTCATCTACTGCACCCCTCCCTCTAGATCTTCTGCTACTGCTGCTTATGTCTCCTAACCTCCGATCACCCAGGTATCAGCTTTACAAGATGGGCCATTTGGCCCAATCTACCGATGTACATTCCTCTCGGGTAGAGGCCGTTGTTTCTAGGATGATAGAGAGGGTTATTGTTGCTGCCTTAGCCCCCATTAGGATTGAGATAAGGGAGTATGATGTCTATATTAAGAGCCACAAGTTGGCGTTAGATGCCCTTATTGTGAGGGTAGAGGAATGTGAGAAGGGCTAGGGTGCCACAGATGCTGTTACGACCTTGAAGGCCAACATTGTTGAGCTACACAGAGATGTGGATGAGCCGAAGTCCACTGATATGTCCATATTCTTTGGCACTGTGGAGATCCCAGATGTCCCGAACACCAATGTTCCAGCTTGTTTTGATGTGCCTCCAACTACTACCAGAGATGAAACTGGAGCTGATGACACTGCTGCTGAGTCTGAGTCTAAGACAGATGAGGAGCACCTTGGTATTTGTAAGGAGACAGGGTATAAGGATCTGGCCGACTTGGAGGGTACTAAGTTTGAGACTTCTAGACATGCATCGCTCCAAGACACTTTCATGGTAGGCTCTAGTGGAGCCACAGATGCTGAGATACCAGGCACTAATGCCTCGACAGAGGGAGTAACTGATATGCAGACTTCACCCCAGGCCTAGCCTGGCCGGATGATCTTTTTACCTCATTTTCTGTTCATTTTAAACTGTTTTGGTTTTAGTTGTATTTGAGGACAACTGCGATTTTGTTAGTGGGGTGAGGTATTTCCATATCTATCTCTTTTGGGTTGTTTTGTGAATAGTGGTTTGATCTTGATTTTGATTATGTTTTGTGAATATTGGAGCTTATTGGTTTATATATATCTTGGTTGTTGATAAATTGTGGCCCATAGTATTAATTTGAAATGGTTTTGAACCAAGTTTAAAATTTGTGCCACCTCTTTTGTGTGTGATTGTGGTTGTTCTTGTGCAAATTTGAGTGTCTGTTGTGGTCAATACCGATGACTTGAATAGTGCTCTTAATTTAACGAAATGAATGTGCGGCTATGATGAGGCAAACTAAGTTACATAGGCAATATGTGAACTTTTAGCATCTCGTTGTGACTAACCGATTGTTGATTAAGTCTCTTGTGATGAACATTGCACGCTAGCTAGAAAGTGTGGAGTCTTGTTTGATAATTGTAACAATGCCTTGTGTGGTGAGGTTGTCTTGAACATTGTGCTTGATGACACCTAGAATTTGCCCCGTTGGTCCGATTGATTGAGTGAATCAAGCAATTGAAATGATCTTAGGCAAGAATTTTGAAAAGTGAACCAACTTGACAATATACCTCTTTGTGGCCAGTGTGAACCTTGCTTGGCACCTTTTGAGCCTATCATTTTCTTAAAAGAAACTTGAACAACTTTGACCTATTTATCCCATCACCTATAACCTTCATGAAGTATTGGTTCATTTGAATATCAAGCCTAAGTTGGGGGTGTGGTGAAAAAGAAGGAAAGTCAAGAAGTGTGAAAAATCCTCCTTTGATGGATTGTTTTGAAAATGATGGAACCCCTCCATGTAAAAAAAAAAGAGAAAAAGAAGAAAGAAAAGAAAAAGATTGAAAAAAGAAAAAGTTGTGAAATCAAGTGCGTGAAAATAGTGAAAAAATGGGGTGTCCAGTGATTCATGTTTAATTAGTTGAATAATGGGGGTGGATTATAAACATGTTTGAATGTAAAAGAGAAGGAGAAAAAATGATTTTCAGGCCATACTTCATGAAAGTAGAAGCCACTAAGCCTAAATGACCATACCTTTACACTCAGCCCCAATACAAGCCCTAAAAAGAGCTTTGTGATCTTAAGTGAGCTGAAACGAATGTTGATTGGAAAATAAGGGCAAGCCTATGGGTGGAGTCATGCATGTGTTCATCTTTTTGAGTGTGAGAGTTGTATGTGATTCTAGGACCGTAAATTTTTGAGGAATTTTGTGTGAATGTGGAATCATCTTTGTTGTGAGGGCATTTGAGTACCTTTGTTGAGCTTAAACTTGCATTTGAAGCAACCATTGTGAGCTTGAGTACACTTGATAATGGTGAGTCACAGTTAGAATCTTTGAGTGCACAATTGGGCATTGTATGTGTAGTTTGAACCTTTTGTGTGCATTCATGTTGAGCCTTAAACAACACTATTTGTAGACATCCGTGTTGAACCGATTAATCTTGAGTTTACGTGAGGACATGCAAAAATTTAAGTTGGGGGTGTTGATGAGTCTGAGATTACGACTCATTTAGGGATTTGTTTTGATAGTTTTAGTGTCCTCAAATAAATGCCTATTCATGCTCTAAACTGATGTTAAAGTGTTGATTTGCAGCTATGAAAGCTAAGGAGCAAGGCAAGGACACTACCGGGCAAAAAGGAGCAAATAAGCTGAAGAAGTGAAGAAAAGAGATCCTAGTGATCGCCAAAACCACTCGGTGAACCGTTGAGTGGCTCTTTAGCTCGCCCAAAGTTGTAATGTGCCATCCCTGGGGAAGAACCAATTTGGCGACAAGAATGGGCAGTTGGTGAATCGCCGAATGACTCCACGACAACAACCTGGATTGCCTAAAGTCATAGAACCCTGAAGACAAATGACCAATGCAAACCGGCGATAGATTGGAGCAAAGGGCGGATCGCCGACTTGTTCGGCGAAGCCCAACTTACTTCTCCCAATGGCCTTTTGGGCCAAAAATTGGGCAACTATAAATTGAAATTTAAAATGAAATTTCAAGAGATCCCTTCCGGTTCTAATTTTTTTGAGTTCGATATTTTAAGCTTTTCTC
Organism: Solanum acaule; assembly: GCA_036250505.1. Classification (NCBI taxonomy): domain Eukaryota; kingdom Viridiplantae; phylum Streptophyta; class Magnoliopsida; order Solanales; family Solanaceae; genus Solanum; species Solanum acaule. The sequence goes on along the minus strand of JAJOOR010014010.1, from coordinate 2,936 downwards.
TCAGTTTTTAAGTTTCCATTATAGACTTTGAAGCTTTGGAGGCTTAAACTTGAAGATTTGCAAGTGGGTTTTGGAATTTATTCAATTTTGACCATTTTAAAGACTTGGGAACCTTTACCCAGATCATGGCTAATGTATTTGGTAATCGTTTCTCTATTTTTATGATGTGTAGCTAAAACCCCAATTCTTGGGGTGTGATCATGGGTTTATTTGTCTAATTATCTTATGGATATTGTTGTTTAATGATGAAATTGTTGTTTTAATGTGGGTTTAATCATTAGTTGTGTTTTAATCTATGGATTGTAGTTGCAAATGCAATTCTAGTTTAGAGTTCTTGGCTTGCTTGAGAGAGAGGTTTTGGAACCAAAGTTTTTGATTAATGATTGTAGGTATTGGGTTGATATGGGTTCCACTCGAGAGAGTGAATCCTAAACTCGATTCTACCTATCTAGCTTGAGAGAGTGGATACATTAAGGTTGTGGGTTGTTTATCTTGTTAAGCTTGTCGAGGTTCGAGAGACCTCACCTGAACCGTAATAGTAGTTTGGGAGAAAACTATTACACTTATAGCCTAGCCTACCCACAATGTTTGAGCAAATTATTGTTAAATTTCAATTACCCATATAGCGTAATTAGCTTATAATCAATCGCATCCCGAGAATTAATCTTAATCTTGTTGAAACCCCTGTTTTCGTATTTGTGTTAGTTGTTAACTGACAAACCAATCCCCCATCTGACATTTGTTGTCACCCCTTTCAATTTAACTATATGTTTTTGATAATTTCTATTCCTACCACCAGTTAGATTACATTCATAACTTCGTAACTGAATTTGAACTTGCACCGCTCCTTGTAAGTTTGACCCCAACTTTCATTGGGTTTTATACTAGATAACGATCGACCACACCTAGTACTGGATGAGAGGTGGTTGAGCATATTTCAGTGACCGACGGACTGTCAACTTGGCTGATGGTCCGTTCTGTCAGTCGTCGTTGGCTGTCAGAGGGCATAAAACTGGGGTCTAAACCATGGACCTGGACCACAGACCATGGTCCTACCTACGGTTAGTAGGTCCTGTAGTTGGTCAAGGGTTTTCTGGGAATTTTGTGGGAAAGTTGAGGTGGCCAACCACGGACCCCACCTACGGTCCGTGGTTCGACCTACGATCCATGGTTCGACCTACGGTCCGTAGGTGGCCTCCGTCGGCGGCACCTACAATTTCTTAAAATCTGAAAATTTTCCTTTCTCCAATCTGGGGTGTTACAATATCTCCCCCTTGGGATCATTCGTCCTCGAATGAAGTCTAAACTAGCTGAATATGGAGGGAAGGAGCTGCAATCCCTACCACTATGTAGTGGAAACTGAAATCTGACTGAACTGAGTTCCAAGAACATGGAAATATGCTGAAATGCAAGTACGACCGAAGGAACAGGGTACTAAGATTGAATTTACGCACGAGTAAACTGAGAGACTGGAGAGGAAACTTTTATCTCAAGCTGAAATGGAATCGAAAGGAAAGAGGTGAGGATACTTGGCCTTCATGACTACTTCTGCTTCCCAAGTAGCTCCCAACCAAGTTTGTCAGATCTCATTACCCCCTTCATAGGTGATACTTTCAGGAAAACCCAATCATCTATCTCAAACTCTAAGTTCCTTCTCCTTACATCCGCATAAGACTTCTGTCTTAAGTTTATTTTTAATGAGCTGAACTTTTCCTTAGCATAATGAACCGAATCTGGCCCAAATCAAGGTTGCTTCACCTACTCATCCACCTTAGGAATACATAAGTGACCATCTCCCCTTGGGAGAAAACCTCTACTTTCTGCTGATGAATTGCACATTCCAATTGAAGCAGTATAAGATCACTATCTTATTGTTCCTTAACCTCCGCTACCAATGAGGATTTTGATCTATTCTAGATTATCACATCACCATCTGATGTGTTCGTAAGACTAACTCCTAAGCGAGCAAGCCAATGAACATCTTTTGCTAATTCCTTCCTCTCTTCCTCAACACGTGCTATACTACCGTTAGAGATCATCTTTCTGGCCTTAAGGTAAGAGTTAAATCGACCAATAGGCACTGAGCTACTACCCTTCCATTCTAAGACTGGATCGTTGGGAAACTGAAACCGAACGGTCCTAGTTCTACAATCGGCTGAGGCATAACAAGAATGTAACCAATCAAAGCCTACCATTTCTAACTCTACAAGATCTGCCTACTTGTCTAGTTATAACTAGGTTACCAACTGAAGTAGAGACTGAGAAGGGTTCTGAAAGAGTTTTTGGACTGACACCTAAGATTACTATTACAAAGGGAGTTACAAAAGAAAGAGTAGCCCCTGGATCTAACAATGCAAAAACATCTAAAGAAAGACTCTTAACGTACCAGTGACCATATTAGGAAAATCTTCCTGGTCCTGGCGATCCTGGAGAGCATAGAACCTATTTTGGCGCTGAATGCCACCTGTACCAGATGAAATACCCTGCTGAGTTGGGAGACCTACTAGTGTTGTTGGGACTATAGACTGAGCCCTACTATTGTTACTTTCTTGACCCTGCCTGGCAAAAGGGCAATTCTTCACCCTGTGACCAGACTGACCACACCCAAATCATCTTTCCTTGCCTGAAAGATACTCGCCCAGATGATTCTTACCACACTTTGGACAAGCTGGGTAGGTCCTATTTCCCAAAACACTCCCATGAGACTTAGAGCCTGATGCCCTACTATTCTGATCTTGTTGAAACTGTGAGTGATTTCCACCACCCGATTTCTGGTGAGAGTACTCATACTTCTGTCACGACCCGGGAGCACCTCCTAGTCGTAACCGGCGTACTCGACCTCGAAGAGGTCTAATACAAGCCTCTTAGCATTCATTCATCGCATAGACACTAAAACCATAAGGAATTAAAAACTTTCTTTACCAAGAAAACATTTC
>JAJOOR010014009.1:0-40848 GCA_036250505.1 Solanum acaule | reverse complement strand
TTATCTCTCACAATGGAAGGTGAAGATGAAGGTGAAGCTGAAAAGAAAGCTGATGACATTTTTGTAAATGAGTTTAGGCAAAAGGTACAAAATGATGACTCAGTTGTTTATACAGAGGAGATGTCTAGTAATGGGGCAGAAACTGTGAAAACAATAAGATCACTAGGCCAAGATTTTGATCTCTATATGGTTGGAAGAGGATTGGGCTTCTTTTCGCTGCTCAAAGGTGGATTAGATGAGTGGAGCGACTGCCCGGAGCTCGGATCCATTGGGGACTTGTTGCTCACATCAGACTTTTCTTCTACAGCTTCAATTTTAGTGGTGCAACACCATGCTGAGCTCAATCCTGGATCAACTTAAACAGATTCAATTCTATCATACATTTGAATATCATGTAATGAGAGGGATGAGAAATGATGTAGCATCTAGCTAGCTTGTACAGGAATTTTTGTATTTTTATTATTAAAGGATTTCTTTTTTTTTTTCTAAATAGATATCTACCTTGAATTTAAATTTCCCACTGTTACCTTTTGATGTATTCATTGATAGTCCACTTATATTTGAGGTGATCCAACAAAAATAATTGTGCCACAGTCCAAACAAGTTGTGATCAATTATATAAATTATTTGCCACTTAGAATTGTCTCAAGTCAACATCTATATTATACAATGGAAATAGGAGCCCGTGCTAGCACAAACCCTATATATATTACGCCCTTTGTCTTAATTTATGTGACAAATAAAATTTGGAGTGTCGTCCAATTTCTTATATGATTTAAAAAAATATAAGTCGTTAGTTATTGGAATTTATACCATTTTTTTATTATGTAATTTCAATAATACATATTGCTCGCTCTTTTTCAATTTATGTGGTACAAATGGAATATCAAGAAATCAATTTTTTATATGCCTTTCAAGTATTTCAAGTTTGTTGAATATTATGATTTATAGTACCTTTTACGTCATTTTAAATAATATGTTGTTTCACCTATCCCAATTTATGTGGTACTGAAAAATTTCAAGAGTCAACCAATTTCTTATATATATATAATAAGATTATCGTAACAGAAACAAGATTTGTGTATCTGTTAACAACAATAGAAGATCAACGAAATCCTTTTGAAGAATTGCTCAAAGCTAAACTTTGAATCTCTAGGAAACAAGGTAATTGATTCACAAAGTAAGTGTCAATTTGTTAGTAGATGTTTATATGAAGAAAATTATTTGTATTCCTCTTTCTACCCTTTCGCTTTTTTGTTTCTACGTTCTCTTTTATTTTCACCCTCCTGATAAGAGTGAAACACACACAAAAAAAAGGGAATGAAAGTGGTTCAACAATTATTACCCCGTAACTGTTCCAATTTTTTAAAAAAATTGTATTTATCTTTATTTCATAAACTTTATCGGGTGGGTCGAATCGGGTTGGGTCGGATCCACATGGCGATTCATGACCAAAAACTTGCGTCTCCCACTTTGCACATGGTGGACAAGACCCAAGTCAATACAACATCAACTAGACACATAAATCATGCGACAAATAGTTTGTGCGACTCTTGAGCATCAAGAGCTTACCAGTAGGGTTTTACTAGCTCCACATAGGAATTCAACCACATGTGGTAAGAGTTCACTACTAATATGAGGATACCATTACTCACAATATCCCAAACATCATTCACTACTTCAATAGTTACTTATTTGATTCTTCATCCTCTTAAAGAGGTGAACTCAAGTTCATATTTAATTTTATATACACAATTACACTCGAGTGTAATAGCCGACTTGTACATACAAGTTAAATTGTTCATTTGAATCATCTTCCCTTTCTACTCGAATCTATATGTTTCATAACAACTGCTTTCCTAGACATGCACTACATTGTCGAATCACTCATGGCTATTAGTAACATGCTAAAGTAGCAACACCGATCAAAACTTCAAGAAACAGAAAAAGTCAAATAGTATTTCACTGAAAAGTTAACTTAACTTTTTGGGGTCTCACACAATGAAGAAGCAGGGAACCATTATTTCATTAATCCATTGATCTCTTAACACACGCAGTATGAAACACGTGGTACAATATTTTCACCTTATATTGGTGCATGTGTCTCATTCTTTTAATTATTCAACATCGTACAAACTTTAGTCTAGACACCTCTAGATGTCTAAAACTAAGGTTTCTCTCTTTAGTAATCCTCAAACTCATCTTCTTAGAGAAGTCTTGTCTTATTTATAAAATAAGTCATAACATGGTAGTGAAAATCATCTTTTCACATTTGCCGATCTAAGAGGCGATTGCTCGTGTGAGAGAGTCAATCTCGCGACTTGTCCGACACATTTTATTTCTTATATCATTATCACATGCATATGAGATATGAATATAAATTCAAAATAGTTTTATATTGATGAGAATATTATAACAATCGAGTTATTTTATAATACATAAATATTATCATATCATATGCAAATCTAGAACCTTAACATGTTTCTCAAACAATTCTCTAGATATCACTTTTGTAAAAGGATCAACTATCATTTCACGAGTAGGAATGTATTACAAAGTTATTTCTCTACTTACTACTATGTCACTCACAAAGTTATACTTGATGCTAATGTGTTCGGTTTGATGTGATACTTAGGATCCTTCGTGTATGCGATATCCGCTTGACTATTACAATATAGAATCATGGGACCCTTAGAATTCTTTGCAATGTTCAAATGCTCAAAGAATCTCTTTAACCAAACAACTTCTTATACTATAGACCACAATCCACGAATTTAGATTACATGGTTAAAAGAGTTGTGCAAGTTTGTTTCTTACTTTTCCATGAAATAGCACCATCATTAAGTATGAAGGAATAACGGAGGTTGATTTTCTATCACACCGGTCACCAACCCAATCAACATATGTATAACTCTTATGAATAAATCAGATGCACTATATCATAGTGAATGATCTACAATTCCCTTCAGATATCAAAATATTCTCTTTACCTCTTTCCAATGATCTTTTCCAGGATTGGATTGATACCAGCTAATCAGACTTACGACATAACAAATGTCTGGACGAGTACATATCATAGCATACATCAAACTCCCAACAACACTAGAATATCAAACTCGGGACATTTTTTTTTCCAGTCTTTGGACACATTTCAAGGCTTAAAGTTTCACCTCTTGCTACAGGAGTATCCATGAATTTGCAACTATTCATTCGGAAGTGTTCCAATATTTTCTTTATACTAGTCTCTGAACACAAGCATTGCACATGTATCCCATGCAAGTAGTACATATAGTATAAATCATATTAAAAATACAGTGTAATGAACAATAAGATAAAGTTTTTTAAAAAATACAAGCTGAAATAGATGAATAGTCCACTTATTCAAATGACTTCTTTTGTTGAACAATTGATAATTAAATATTATCTGAAACCTGCAAAATTGAACAACTAAATATAGCTAAGTAGGTAAAATTTATATTGAATTATATTTTGAGAAAACATGTTAAGTATATATGATATTCTTCTTTAAATGATGTTCTTGTTGTGTGTTTCACTTTGTTGTTTTGACTACAATTTCAATTGTTAGAGTATTTTCATTTATCCACGGTATTTATTCACTTATAACTTCGTGATTAGGAAAACATTAATAAACACAAATCACCAACATATTAAATATGAATACTCTTTTTTTTTTCATTTATCCACCTTTCTTTAACAACTTTAGCAAATTTAAGGCATAAAAAGTTAAAGTTTCAGACAACTTCAAGCTACGCAACGGCTCAAGCTAATGAATAGGCATAACATATAAGAGGACCAAAGTCAATCTCTAACAATTCTATGTAAAAATATCAGTTTAATTTGAACTCACAAACATGAATATAAAATGTTGATAATGTATAAAACCTACGCCCATAAAAAATTATATAAATATGGATATACATTTTTATGAATATCTTCACAAAAATTAACAAAGTTGGAAAATGAACTTACTCATTAAATTTGGAACTTTCCTCTACCTCTTCTTCTAATGGAGAGAGTTGTACATATTCTTAATTTATAAATTCATTTATATAAGTTGATCATTTCACATAATTTGATGGATTAGATTAGATAATTCATTGTAAATGAAGTTAGGTAACCGAAGAAAATTAAAAGTTATTTATTTTAGAGGTGAAAAGCCTTAAACTGTAAAAAAAACATTTTTTTCAACTTCCAAGTAACAACTTAAAAATGATTTGCAGAAAGTGAAAAGATCTTTTCATTAAATAGTATGTTGACATTAAGTAATATAAATTTAATAATAATAATATGATATGAATAATAATAATAATGATATTTAATTAACTAGATATTTTATAACATAGGATTAAAATGGTAATTCAACTTTATACTTTGGAGCTTTCCACTTATAATATAATATGATATGATATGAATATGACTCAAGAGATCAACATTCCTACATGGAAGTGGGAAGTGATCAACATAGACTTCTACAGGTTTACCTCGTACTAGCAGACAACATGACTCCATTTGGGTGATAGTTGACAGAGTTACTAAGTCTGCTCACTTTTTAGCTGTCAAGACTACAGACTCGGCGGAGGACTACGCCAAGCTTTACATTAATGAGATAGTCAGGTTGCATGGGGTTCCTTTGTCTATCATCTCGGATAGAGGTCCTCATTTTACCTCTCATTTTTGGAAGTCGTTTCAGAAAGGCCTTGGTACTCAAGTTAATCTCAGCACAACATTTCATCCACAGACGGATGGTCAGACAGAGCGTACAATTCAGACCTTAGAGGAAATGTTGAGAGCTTGCGTGATCGACTTCAAGGGTAGTTGGGATGATCACCTTCCTCTTATAGAGTCGCCTTACAATAATAGTTACCATTCCAGCATTCAGATGGCCCCTTATGAGGCATTGTATGAGCGTAGATGTAGATCTCCAATTGGTTGGTTTGAAGTAGGTGAAGCAGCCTTGATAGGGCCGGATTCGGTTCATAATGCTATGGAAAAAGTTCAGCTCATCAGAGATAGACTCAAGACAACCCAGAGTCACCAGAAGTCCTATGCAGATGTAAGGAGAAGGGACTTGGAGTTCCAAATTGATGATTGAGTTTTCCAGAAAGTGTCACCTATGAATGGGGTGATGAGATTTGGCAAGAAAGGGAAGCTCAGTCCTAGATATGTAGGACCTTACAAGATTTTGAAAAGAATTGGTAAAGTGTCTTAGAGTTAGAGTTGCCAGTAGAACTAGCAGCGGTGCATTTGTTCTTTCACATTTCGTTGTTGAAGAAGTGTGTGGGTGATCGAGCGTCCATAGTACCTTTAGAGAGTGTGGCTGTGAAGGATATCCTCACTTATGAGGATGTGCCAGTTGAGATTCTTGATCATCAGGTTCGAAGGTTGAGAAACAAAGAAGTCTCTTCAGTTAAGGTTTTGTGAAGTAGTTAGTTAGTAGAGGGAGCTACTTAGCAGAAGCAGCCATGAAAGACAAGTATCCTCATCTCTTTCCTTTCGATTCCATTCCAGCTTGAGGTAATAGTTACTCTCTAGTTTTTCAGTCATTCATGCATAGATTCAGTCTAAGTATCATGTTACTTTAGTTATACTTGCATTTTCAGCATTTTTGCATGTTCTTAGAACTTAGCTCAGTCAGATTTTAGTTTCCAGTATTTAGTGGTAGGGTTTACAACTCTTTCCCTCCATGTTCAGCTAGTTTAGTCTTCATTTGCGGACGAATGTTCCTAACAGAGAGATAATGTAACACCCAATATCCTATAAAGACAAACCAACAGTCATTTAAGAAGTTGCAGGTGCCACCGACGGGTGCCACCTACGGACCGTAGGGTGACCCATGGACCGTAGGTAGGGTCCGTGGATGGCCACTTGCAACCCCTCCCCAGAAAACCCATAAAATTATTCTAAGGGTCGACCTATGGCTTGACCTACGGACCGTAGGTTAGACCACGGGATGTGGTCCTGGTCTGTGGATCGAGACCCTCAACATCCCTCTCTGAAGCCAACAACGGTTGACCAGGACAGATTGTGGGTTGCCCCGACAACTTTTAAGTCAGGGGTCGTTTGGTCTTTTCCCTATGCGCTGGACCCCTAAACTACGTCGTTTAACCCCTAAACTTCGTTGTTTTGGTTAGTTTTAGCCTAGAAACTAAATTAGAACCTACCCTAGTCAATTCATTCTCCAAAATTCATCCAATTAGAATGAAAAGAGGAGAAAGTAGTCGAGCAGCCCTAGTTCAAGAACGCATCAGGTTTTCATCAGTTTCAACCCCGAAATCGAAAGATTTCTCCGTGGAATTCGTCACCAGGTCCCTAGTTCAAGAACGTATACTCAACGCTACATCTTCTCATGATGTAGGTTCAGGTCCTCAGCATTCAGATCACACATAGATCGGTTCCCGATCTCCAGTTCAGCAGTATCAGTGGTGAGTCCTCATTCTTTGAGGATGACTGACATGCTATCTTTCTATTTTCAGTCTTTCAGTTTCAGTTTTGCTAGAAGTTAGTTGGGGGCATGTCCCAGCAGCTTTAGTCAGTTAGAGGCTTTATTTCAGACATAGTTAGATTCAGTTTTAGTTGAGTTTGATCTTTCAGCTGTCATTAAACTTAGTTTTATATATTCAGATTTAGAATGGGTATTCCCCCATCATTTCCTTGTTATGTTATGTTTTAAGCTTCCGCACAAAATTGTCTATTTTCTAGTAAATCCTTAAGTATGCTTATGATATGCCAGCAGGGTTAGCTTGGGGTCATTCGTGATCCTAGGTCATGTGTCCGCGTTCTGGGGGTAGCCTCGGGGTGTGCCAATTTCTTTTGGCCATAAATTGATCTTTTCAATTTACAAACTTTTTTTCTTTTTTGACCTTTGACAATGAAACCTACTGGTTGTTCCATATAGATTTCCTCGTTTAATTCTCCATTGAGAAAAGTGGTCTTCACATCCATTTAGTGTAAATCTAGATCTAAACACACATTAATAGCTAAAAGTAATTGTATGGAGGTAAACTTCACAGCTGGTGAAAAAATTTCCTCATAGTCTATTCCAACTTCTTGAGTAAAACCTTTTGCCACCAATCGTGCTTTGTGTCTTTCTATAGACCCATTAGATTTGTGTTTAGCTTTGAAAATCCATTTATTCCCAATTGCTTTATGTTCCTTAGGAAGGTCAACTAGATCCCAGACTTGGTTGGATTTCTTGGACTCTAATTCTTCTTTCATCATTTTTAATCATTCATCCTTTTTAAGACTCGATAAAGCCTTAGTTACAGAATTAGGTTCATCCAATTCTGTAGGAGATACCAAGAAAACATAATCCTTAATCTCATAAGATCATTTATGTACACATTTTCTTGCACTCTTATGTAATTGAAGTTTAGATTCCTCTATGAGATTTTGAGATTTATAACTCCTACTTGGATCAGGAATGATTTTTTGATCCATTGAATTATCAAATTTGCCTGACGATATTATTTGATCTTCTGAATTCAACATTTTGTAGAGAGGCTCAACTTCATCTATTTCACCCTTTTTGGGAAAATTATTTTCCAAAAAGCTGACATCTTGTGATACAATTTCAGTAATACTTCCATCCTCTAGTTCATCAATGAACGCATACCCTTTGGAGAGTTCAGAGTACCTTATAAAGATACATTTTTTCCTTTTTGGACTTAGTTTATCAAACTCACTAAAATGATCTTTAATACATGCTGCACAACCCCATAGTCATAGATCATTTAGGTTTGTTTTATGACCAGTCCAAAGTTCTTAGGAGTGGAAGACATTGATTTAGAAGGCACTTTATTCAATATGTTGGCCACAGTCAATAATACATCTCCTCCGAAAGAGATGGACAAATTTGCATGCGTTATCATTGATCTGTTCATGTGCAACAATGTTCTATTCTTTCTTTCAGCTACACCATTTTGTTGGGGTGTATAAGGAGTAGTTAACCGTTTGATAATATCCTTTTCAGTACATAATTCTTCATATTGTTTGACAAATATTCACGTCCTCGATCGGTTTCTTAAAGCCTTTATGCTTTTATCTAATTTATTTCCAACTTCATTCACATGTCTTTTAAAGCACTCAAGTGCTTCTGATTTATGAAAAATCAAATAGACATAACCAAAGCACGTGAAATCATCAATAAATGTAATGAAATATGTAGAACTAGACATTTCCCTCACATTTATTGGACCATAAATATCAAAATAAATTAATTGAAATGAAAATTCAACTCTTTTAGCATTCCCAAATGGTTTACGCGTAATCTTTCCAGCAAGATAATTTTCACAAGTTGGCATATCAATTTTGGTGAAAAAAACTAAATGCCCTTCCTAGCCAACCTATTCATTCGATCTTGCCCTATGTGAGCTAATATTGCTTGCCATGTAATAACATCAATATCATTGTTACTTGAATAACATGTAATTACACAACGGTTAACATAATAGTTATAGGTTGAATGATTACAATCTAAAATAATAAAACGATCATAACGAAGTCCAAAACCATATAAAATATTATCTATATTTATTATAACACCATCACGACTAAAAAAACAAATCAAAACCACGTTTAAAAGAAAAAACATAGATACTAAGTTTCATTGAATCTCTGGAGCATGTAGGACGTCATGCAACATCAAAGAACGACCACCACACAAGTCCACTTTGCAAGTGCATATCCCTTTGACTTCCAGTTTAGCATTATTTCCTATGTAGATCCACCTTGATTTAGATGAAACTTGACAAAACTCCATAAACTCTTCTCTATCTCAACTCACGTGGTCGGTGGATCCCGAGTAAACAATCCACATAAGATAAGATTCAGTTAGTAAAACAATGTTAGAAACATATGTAGCACTGTGAGATGTGTTTATAAATGCTATCTTTTTTGGCTTGGTGTAGTCACGAGTAAAATGCCTCAGGACTTAGCCATTATAACACTTCATTTTGCTTTTTCTCTTTTCTTGAAAAACCATTTTCCTTTCTTGGAATTTGGCTTCTTCTTTTTCTTAGAGGGTCCTTTTTTAGTCTCTTTGTCTTTCCTATTTCTTTTCTGATTCTTCTTGCATTTGAAGCTCGAAGATTTTGTACAACTTGATTTTGCCACAAAGGCATTAGAAGTAGTTTTAGCAATACCAAGCTGCTCATCTTCAAGTTCAACATAGCGAGCAACATTAGAAAAGGTTTCGATTCTATCATTATGAATCTGGTTAACCTTAAAATGTTTCCAATTATTGAGAAGAGACTGAATCACTACCTGAACTTGTTTCTCATCTGAAAGAACATGATGAAAACTCTTGAGTTGAACTATTATTTTTGACATCAACCTAAGGTATTGTTTGACATTTTGATCATGACGCTTCTTGGAAGTGTTAAATTTGATAGTCAACTACCGGAGGCGGGTAACAGACGTAGCCCCATACGTTCCTCGCAGATGTGCCAACATAGAATGAGCTATAGGAAATTCCTCACATTCATGTATGAGGTCATCAACCACAGAATTAACTATTATTCCACGTGCAGTGGAATTAGTCTTTTTCCAAACTTTATAAGCTTCAAGATCCCTTTTGTGTTGTGTAGTGTTACCTCTTCTAGTTGATTGAAAACATGATTTATACCTTTGAGAGCATTATGCTCTTTCAGTACATACCTTATTTTACGACTTCAGATGTTATAATTGTCACCGTTAAGTTTTCACCTTTGTTTAAGTCAACAATGATACTTTTTGATGCCATGTCTGTTTTGAGATATAATCAGACAAGGATTTTTAATCAATTACACATGTTACATACACATTCATGCAAATCAATTCTCATAAAGATTTCATATTTAATGTAAAATTGAAAAGACACATAAGCATCCAATCATCATCTACGAACTAAATATTTAACCAATATTTGAAACTAATTTCTTAATGTGTATACTAAAATATTGAAGACTTTAATAAAAAGGATCTCATAATTCTAATATCATAAATTAATAATAAACAAACTACATAAATTATATACTACAAAGCAAATAAGAAACAATCGATTACAAGCCATTTATCGACTAAAATCCTCCCACAAGTCTTAAAGACAACAAATATACACCCTAAAAGGCTGACTAGGGCAAAGCTCACGATAAAGATTATTCAATCTACTACTCCAAGGTTCACAGAGAGCGTATGTTAAATAAGCTAAGTGTCACAGACTTAGAGTCTCACCAAAGCTTTGTGCGGCAATCGACAACTTACTCACGAATCTTTCACGGTCTTGTAAGCTCAAGTAGGCCTTTGAACTTAAGATCGCTAAGAGAATGTAAAGAAAGACAAGAGAGCTTTAAGACTTTGTATTAATTTGTGGAAGATTACTTACAAATGAGAGACCCTCTATATATACTACTTCCTAGGGGCCTAAGTATAAATAATATTTGTTTTATAAGTCCCTACATATTTACACTTTAGTCCACATTCTAGAATTCTCTTCAACTCTAGAGAATTCTAATGACTTCCTGGAAAATATATAGTCCCTCTTCTAGAATTCTCTACTAGTCTAGAGAATTCTAAGGCTTTCTAAGATATTTTATAAAGCATTCTAAAGTCTTTTAAGGAAAGATCTAGTGAATTCTAGAGTCTTCAACTAACCTCTCCATAAGTCTAGATTTTTCCTCCTTATTTTATGCCAAATTTGAAGGGCAAAGTGGCGGGTCATGACACTCTTCCCCACCCATTGATGCGACGACAGCGTCGCATTGCTGCTGCATGGACAATCGAGTCTTGTTTTTTCGTATGCGCGACTAGTAGTCCATTGACTCGATCAATGCCCTTGTGCAATTCCCTCAGCTATTTCCTTATCTGTTCTACCTCGGTCTTATGATCTACCTCCTTCCTAGGAGGCAAGCGCTTTGGTGGCTCCTCTGCATCACATCATTGTTCTCTTCTAGAACCTTTTACATTCATGGTGTCAATGACTCTTTAGCACCAATATCTTCTTCTGAAACTTGCAATGGTGGCTATAAATGTCGACTCCTTCTTCTTAGGGCATCTCACGAGCTACATGGCTGTTAGTCAAACTTGTCCTTCCATCTTTGGTACCTTAACCAGGGAACCATACATGATCCTTCTTGCTCTATGACTAGAAGTCGTTAGAGGTAAGTATCGATCACCACGTGGCACTCTTGGAAGAACTCTTGCCATAGAATGATATCAAAAAGGTCTAAATAAGCGACAATGAAGTTGGTTTTACCTTGCCACTTGCCTAGTGTGATGCTTACTCCATGCGCAACTTTGCACCTAAGAGTCGGTGGTGCATTGACAGTCTTGAGGTGGGCGTTACTTGGACTCTACCTCAATCCCAACCTTGTTGCTGTTGTCTTGGTCATGATGTTGGCCTCTACACCCGTGTCGACCATAGCATGAGCATGTCTTCCATTAATCGTGATGTCGATATACTACGCGTCGTATTTCCTCAACTTCCCTGGCTATTTCGTGATGGATTTTCATAGTCCTATCAATCACAATTGTGTTATCTCTGCACTTTGTTCTTGCTTCTGTGCATCCTTCTCCTTCTGCTCTCGCAAGATAGCACCAAGGCTCTTCAGTTCGAGGCTCATTGCATAGCCATACGACCCACCACATATGTAGCAACTGTTTTTTTTTTGTATTTTCTGCCTTTCTCTCTATGTTTTCATGACATCCAGACTTCTTGCCATCAGACCTATAGGTATCATAATTCTTGGGATGTGGCCTCTGCTCCTCGATTTTGCCACTATCTCCCCCACCTTGGTCATGACTACCTCTCATCTCCTTTCATTTGGCTCTGTCAGGATTTTCATGCTTGGAGTATGTAAAGCTTCTGTCTGCGTTATGGCTTCATCAATAGTCCTGACCTGTTGGCTCTCCAACTCCGTTTTGACCCAATTTTGCAGCCCATTTATGAAGTGGAACAACATATCTTCATCTGTGAGGTTGGGAGTCTGAAGCGTGAGGGTGGTGAACTCCTTCACATATATGCGTATGCTGTCTATCTGCTTCAGCTCCCTAAACTTGCGCTCCACCTCATAGATGACGTTGTTAGGGAAGAAAGCCTTCTTGAACTCCACTCGAAATTACTCCTAAGTGTTTATGGTGCAAAGCCCCTTCTTTATTTATGACTCTTTACGCCTCCACCATAGCATGTCCATCTCTGAAAGATACAACAAGGCAGTGTTGATCTTGTTCTCGTCGCTCTTTACCTGGCTACACTTAAAGTAATTCTCTAAGTGCCATAAGAAATTCTCCACCTTTTGCGCGTCACGAATGCCTTTGAACATAAGTGGCTTGGGAGCCTCGACCTTGGCCTCCTTATCTCGGTCGAAAAACAACGATCCTCTAACTTCAATGCCATCCTTGAGTGCTTTCATCTCGGCCTTTATGGTCTCAATCGTGTTTAACGCCTCCATAAGCCGACACTCCAAGGAAGTGATAACCTCCTTCATCTTGAACTCGGCACGCTGGCGGCCCTCCAACTCCTTGTGGATGTTGTAATTCCCCTTAAGGGTAAAGTCCTCCGGAGTCTTGAACTTGCCATCGACCTCACTCAAGCGCCTGCCTAAAATCTCCATGGCCTGCCTCGCTACGTAAACACTTACGATCCTCTCCTCTCCGGGTATGACGTCAATGGGATCCTTGCCACGGTCATCTTCACTTGTTTCGGTGGTCGAATGTGGGTGATATGTTAGCGCCTCTCTTGGTGTGGGGTCGAGCATCATTTCCTCGCTACTCTTAAGGTGTTTCCCTCTTTTGCAGTGTTTCTTTCCACCATTCAGCCAGACGTTGGTGGTGCTATCGGTGTTAAATTCACCTTCATTGGCCATTCCCTTAGTACGAACCTCGCTCTGATACCACGTTGTCACGGACTTAAAGTCTCACAAAAGCTCCGTGCAACACTCGACAACTTACTCACGATTCTTTCATAGTCTTGTAAGCTCAAGTAAGCCTTTGAACTTAAGATCGCTATGAGAATGTAAAGAAAGACAAGAGAGCTTTAAGAATGCTTTGTATTACTTTGTGGAAGATTGCTTACAACTTGTTGGAGGACTTAAAAATGAAAGGCCCTCTATTTATACTACTTCCTAGGGGCCTATGTGTAAGTACTATTTGCTTTATAAGTCCCTACATATTTACACTTTAGTCCACATTCTAGAATCCTCTTCAACTCTAGTGAATTCTAAAGCCTTCCTGGAATATATCTAGTCCCTCTTCTAGAATTCTCTACTAGTCTAGAGAATTCTAAGATATTTTCTAAGGCATTCTAAAGTCTTCTAAGAAAAGATCTAGGGAATTCTAGAGTCTTCCACTAACCTCTCCATAACTCTAGATTCTTCCTCCGTATGTTATGCCAAATTTGAAGAGCAAAGTGGAGGGTCATGACATAAGGCTCTCCAATTCGAAATTTCAACAAAATCAGTCAGTTCAGCCCATTTCAGTTCAAAAAGGTGAATAAAGTCACGGTCTGAAATATTAGGGGACATCTTCAAAGACTCAAACTCTTTAAATTTCTACTCTCTTTCCCTTCGAATAACCCTTTGATTCCTTAACAAATTTTGTGTTGGCCTTGGGACACCAATCCGTATGATCTCACGCCCTCGGAAACATGTCCTACGATGACTTGCTCTTCTACTTTGTCCCTTTGCTCGACTTTGAGAACTCTTATTTGGAGTATTTCAAGTTTGTTCTTGTTCAGCCATGTCTGAAATTTGAAAAAAGAAACAATAAGAATGGTTGTACAACTCAATGTGACAACATATGTCACTATTATTCGTAGAAGACAAGGAACTGTTTAAGAAACATAAGGACCAAATGAATTCATCAAGACCAAATATTTATTTGAATATTATTTAATAATATAATCCAATCACAATAATGGGTCAAAATTCTTTATTAAAGAAAGAAGATAACACATGACCTTTATAAAAGAACTTTAAATTCAAATGCCAAAAAAATGATGTATATGGACCCAAAAATAGTTATTGTAATGTCCAAAAAAAAATACAACAATAAACTATTACCATTACTGGTGTAGTACTTTAATACTACAAAAAAATAAAGCAAAGTTGTACTTGAACAGTGCTTTTACGTTTTGCCTAAAAAGGATCTTTTCATATTGTTAATTTTTTTTTTTTAAAACTGCATATATAATTCCTTTTTTTTAAATATAAATAGATATGTACATATATGTGGATAGACGTGAGCCAAATGAAGTGCACTACTATACATCTTCTTGTCATTATATGTTAATAGTGCATAGCACATTCGCCTAAAAAATCAAGTTGCACACCACATAGTACCTTACCTCTTCCAAATCAAATTAGTAAAATGACTTCATCTTTCAAATTTTTTTGTAATACTAGTACTGCACTAACTCCATGTTCAAGAATAAAATAAATAAATAAAGTAGTGCAAGACTTTTCAACTTTTCAAAAAAGCCATTGTACTGGAATTTTCTCTCTTCTTTCATATTTCATAAGAAACAACCATTTTTTTCTCAAAAAAATGAAGTACCAAAAAAAACCTTCCGTCTTCTTCAACTCTTTTTTGGAACAACAAAATATTTTTCAAGATCTGTTGTTCAAGGGTACAATGGAGAAAACAAATACATATTCGTTTCCATACTCAGATCCACGGAATATCTCAAAATAATATAAGCAGATTTTATTTCAAGAAATAATGTCTCATTCATGTAGCAAAAAATCATGCTCTAATACCATTATAATATTATCGTAATAGGAACGCGATTTGCGTACCTATTAAAAACAACGGAAGATCAACAAAATTCTTTTAAAGAATTGCTCCAAGCCAAACTTTGGATCTCTAGGATAAGGTAATTGATTCACAAACTAAGTGTTATTTTGTAAGTAGATGTTTATATGAAAAAAATAAATTGTATTCCTCTTTCAACCCTTTCGTTTTATGTTTCTACGTTCTTTTTTTACCCTCCTAATAAGAGTAAAACACAATTTTAAAATAGGAAGTGAAAGTGGTTCAACACTTACCTTGTAATTGTTCCCACTCCTTTTTTCAAAATTGTACTTATCTTTATTTCAAAAACTTTAGCGGGTTGGGTCGAATCGGGTTGGGTCTGATCCATATGGGTGACCCATTATATATATATATCTATATATATTTACTAGATGGTTCTTGCCCGTGCTAAGCACGGGCCCAATGTTTTATAATTTTACTTGTGGGTTGATCTACCTATGAAATATATTCGGGATCCAACATAGCAAAAAATATTTTTAAATAATCGTAATTTCAAAAAACACAATGTCCATCATTTAGTAACATATCACGTTTCTTAGCTTGCACGATAAGCAAATCCACATCGAATAAGAAACAAGCGAGATCCACTATCATTTTCTTTCAAATTTCAACAATTAGTTCAACATTAAGTTTGTCAAACATTGACAATTTAGCATCCATATTCAAAGCTTATCAATATACATATAAGAAGGCAATCGATTATTATTACATAGATATTGAATGCACTATAGAAAATCTACTTGTAAAGCACACTTTGACGCTATTCTTTAAGAATTAACAATTTATTTTATGCTACATAATCAAGACTACTTCAAAAGCAAGTTTTATTACCATCTCAATTAAATATTAAGAAATATTGGAGCAAATAATGAAGAGGAAGTGATTGTACTCTAGATGTGTGATTAACTTTTGAAACAATAGCTTCTCCAAATAGACCTTGAACAACCACTTTTGTCTTCCTTTGCTCAAGTTCAAGCTCATCATAGAAGACCTTATTATTTGTTTTCCTCATTTTCAAAGTGAATGAAAATTTTCATGTTTTAGACTTTCTCGCTCAAAGATCGAAATAAATGCTATAAAAATTAATTCAACATTATCAAACTTCACAATATCATTTTCAATGAAAATACAATTAAGTCTCACCTTCAACTTTACGCTTTTCGCATAATCAAGTAAGGTTGAATTATAGCAATAAAATAAACATGGGCATACCAATACTCATTTTCAATTAAAAGACGACACATATGTATATCTTTCATTCTCAGCTCTTTCTATTTAGGTATCTGAGAAGAGTTTTTTTAAGTTTTCAGCGACATGACTTCTTTTAAAAGATAAAATATTTATATTTACTTGATATTATAAAAGTAATAAATGAAATAAATAAATAAATTTTAAAAATAGTGGACAAATAAAATTAAACAGAAGGTAGTATAATAATTTCAACAATAAATAAGAAGACACAAAATTTTGTTCATAAATTGCATTTGCTAAATGCGTTTTATGCCTTTCATTCTCACATCTTTCTATTTAGGTATCTGAGAATGGTTTTTTCAAGTTTTAAACGACATGACGTTTTTTTAAAAGATAAAATATTCATATATTATAAAAGTAATAGATGAAATAAATAAATATATTTTAAAAATAGTGGACAAATATTATTAAACGGAAGGGGTAATATAGTAATTTCAAAAATAAATAAGAAGACACAAAATTTTAGTCATAAATCACATTCGCTGAATGTGTTTTATGCCTTTCATTCTCAACTCTTTTTATTTAGGTATCTTAGAAGAGTTTTTTCAAGTTTTCAACGACATGGTTTTTTTTAAAAGATAAAATATTTATCTTTTCTTGATATTATAAAAATAATAAATGAAATAAATAAATATATTTTAAAAATAGTGGACAAATAAAATTAAACAAAAGGGGTAATATAGTAATTTCAACAATAAATAAGAAGACATAAAATTTTACTCATAAATCGCATTCGTTGAATGCGTTTTATCCCTTTCATTCTCAGTTCTTTCTATTTAGGTTTCTGAGAAGGGGTTTTCAAGTTTTCAATGTCATGACAGTTTTTTAAAAGATAAAATATTTATCTTTTCTTGATATTATAAAAGTAATAAATAATATAAATAAAAATATTTTAAAAATAGTGGACAAATAAAATTAAACAGAAGGGATAGAATACTAATTTCAACAATAAATAAGAAGACACATAATTTTGTTCATAAATCACATTCGTTGAATGCGTTTTATTCCTTCCATTCTCAGATCTTTCTATTTAGGTATTTGAGAAGGATTTTTTCAAGTTTTCAAAGACATGACCTTTTTTAAAAGATAAAATATTTATCTTTTCTTGATATTATAAAAATAATAAATGAAATAAATAAATATATTTTTAAAATAGTGGACAAATAAAATTAAACGAAAGGGGTAATATAGTAATTTCAACAATAAATAATAAGCCACAGAATTTTACTCATAAATTGAATCGTTGAATGCATTTTATGCCGTTCATTCTCAACTCTTTCTATTTAGGTATCCGAGAAGGGTTTTTTCATGTTTTCAATTTTTAAAATAAATATATTTTAAAAATAGTAGACAAATAAAATTAAACAGAAGAGGTAATATAGTAATTTCAACAATAAATAAGAAGAAATAAAATTTTACTCATAAATCACTTTCGCTGAATGTGTTTTACGCCTTTCATTATCAGCTCTTTCTATTTAATACATTATTTTAAAGACTATTTTAATAATCAAGATACAAATTTTATTCGAGATCATATTATGTGCCATAATATTAAAAATATATTTACGTAATAATCTTTAAAAGTATTTTTAGGAATAATGTATTAACTATTCGAACATATTTTATTATAAAATAGTTTTAAATTTTCTTTTGTAAAACATGTTAAAACAAGCTTAGCATTTATTATTGTTTGTAAGAAGTTAACCAATATAAACTCTTCATTCAACACAATTACAAAAATATCATTATGGACCCTCACAAAAATAAAGACATGTATGAATTCTTCTAGATTTTCATTTTGATAATTAATTATACAATTATTATTTTTTCCCTGAAATGATGTTAGAATTACTAAAATGTCATTGATCGTCCTTCTCACGGCTCTTGCTTAAATTTGGAGTTTCGTATAATCTTTGAATATTTGTTTCTAATATTGATCAAAATTGTTGATGAAAAATGTCTTGAATGTATTTTCCCTTTAAGAAAGACATGTATATGATATGGAAAAATTCTTTTTGCCAGAAAATTTGACCAGAATCATATTTTTCCTATGTTATTTTACCGTTTTAAACATTTTTACCCTTTTAACTTTAATACCTTTTAAATAAAAAATGGAAAAAAGATTAATTTATTTAAAATATTTTTTTTTTAAATTTCTTGCCATATTTTCTGCCATTTAACATTACCCATATGATATTTAGTCTATATATCACAATAAAGGTGTTCATTTCTATTTCACAGATTCCAATTGATAATCACTACTTATACAATCATCGTCGGTGAAAGCTGGAAGTTGCAAACATTCACAAAAATGAATACTACTATTTTTTTTAACATACAAAGTAGTGACCACTTTGGTTTTATACAAACACAAGACACTATTCACAAGTGTCTACACAGAAAATTTAACAAAGTGCAGTATCTAATATCTCTTCCACCTTTTTTTTTCATTTCTCATTTCAATATTTTTCAACCAAGTATGTATAATTAGTGATTCTAAGAGATTGACTGAAGTATCTAACCCTACCAATATGGATCATATACGAGTCTTTTCCTTCCTTCCACACAGAACTCAGAAGGATAAATAAAGAAATGATCATGTAAGCTGCTGTATAAATATTTTTAACATACCAGGTGCAGTTTTACATGCCACACCATAGGCACAGTCGCACAGAGACACAATTCACAATCGTTGTACACCAAAAAAATAAAAACTTTAATGTGGCGACCCAAGTATATGAGATTGGTGTGGGTTATCAAAATTTAGCTATATATGTCACATTTTATGGTCGAGCTTTCTCTGCAAGCAAGCTTTGTTTTCGCTGCATCAAATTAAGGAAAGTATTGCAAGATAATAAGTAGATTATAGAATATGTTATTTCAAGTATTTGGAATGCATATTTCGTGTTTCTAACCTTCTATTATTTGTTTGAGGAGTGGGCGGTGCAATTCTTGTTTCTTCATTCCTTCTCTAGGAAGGAGAGATGTTGATCAATTCAGGAAAAGCATGATTTCTTTCCGTGCAAAATAAAATGACCAGTATAGTAGTCATTTTATCTGGAATTTTGAGTAGAAACTTTGTAGCTGAAGAGTGAACAGTTCACCAGCCAATTGTCACAAAAAAACACACCAATTAAGATCTACATAACATGATATCAATACTAATATAATGAGAAAGCATGGAAATGTGTTATTTATATTTCAGTAATATCTTTGTGTGAACCTTGATAGTGAGAGTTTCATATGTTTTTCAGTTGTCATGGACATTGTACAAGTTCTGTCTATAACGTCAAGCTCAAAAAGGCAACTGCAATGAAAACAAAAGTTACATATAAGCCAGTGCCTATCGCACAGGATGGTGCAAACCAAGGTAACTCATATGATTTGTAAGGGTTATGTAGGGAAAAAGAGAGCAATAATGTTGTCTCATTGAGTACACAATATGGTAAAAAGTTTCAATTTAGGTTTTGTACCCATGGAGATATGCTACCGATTAAATGAAAATAAGGAGCTACATCCAAAAAAAAAGTTGAGCAAATACATGATAACCAAATGGAAAGACATAACAGAGGATTGGCGCCATCTGCTTTTTTCAACAACTTTTCCGAATAACCAAGAAAGGCCCCAAGAGACGCAGCTTATACATCTTAGTTAAACAAATCAGTTTCAAACAAAGAAAACAACATAAGGCTGTCCTATATTAACACAAGCATACAATTTCATACGTACACCAATTTAGCGGTTGCCATATTTTGCAACACACCAATATCACTTATAGGAACAAAGTAGAAATATCTCATCTTCGGTAGCTATTGGTTAATTCATAACTACAAGTATGTTCCAAAACAAAGAAAAAACTACTTGTGAATTTTGGGGAGAAGCTACAGTAAATAGGCAGATTCAAACTTATCTTTTTGTATAAATCTAGAAAATTTTCATGAGTAATATCATGTTGAGTTTCCATAGGTGATATCTTTCCAAATTTAAATATATCTTAGGAACTTTTACATTCTAGAATGAAGAGCTTTGCTTTTATGACTGGAATTTCTGTTCCCATGTGCTAAATCAGCCATCAAAATGAGTACTCATGGGAAAAAGAGTAAATTTGCTACATATTCGGGTATTCTATCGATTTTATTTCTCAATATCGTATCCAAAAGGTGAGTACATAATTTTTATATTAGAAGTGGTGAAGTTTTTTTAAACTATCTCTTGAACAAAAAATTTAAGTCGTTGAAGGTCTTTATACCTAGCACTTGCAAGGTGAAGGCTACAACGAAACAACTCCAGAATAGTAACAGCCTCCAGTCTCTACAAGGTAGTTATAGACATCATTTTTTATATCATACACTGCACAACTTCCAAAACTCCTCGGCAGTGAGGAACTTGCCCCTACGCCTTCTACCAAATTCAACTCAAGTTCAAACTGCATAACAAAACTCTTGAGAAACTAAATGAATAACTTTTGTACAGTCAAAGACTAACAATAACTTGTAAACAACCAATCATATCAAGGAATGCAGAAATTAATACGAACATCATTCAAAGATCGATATATTATACACAAACAAAGAAAATAAATAAGAAATTCTCATCTATTAGAAAGCATTTAGAAAATGATAAAAGAAGTTGAAGTCCATAGAATTTACAGAGAACTTATCGAATTCATGAGAAGAATAAAAGAAAGTTCACAAATAACTTACCTAAAATTGGAAGAATTCGAACAACAGAGGAGTTACAACCTACAATTTGGCAAGCCAGGAGATGAGCTCTTTGATAGCAGGTGATACCTATCTTGTTTATTTGAAGCATGAATAAAAATTTCTAGAGAGAGATATTTTTACACTTATGTTTGATATTTCTCCACGTGGAGAGAAATTAGGGAACAAGTACGATAAAATCAAATTTTGTATAAAATAACAAATTACTCCATATTCTTTAAGATAGTTCCAGATCTATGTATAGTGACAACCATACTTTAAAGATCATTCTAGATCTGCTATAAAAGGGTGTATCCTTTTTTTTTTATTCACGCTTTCTTAACAACAATTTTCCTCGAACAACAAATTATTTTTTACCTCCTGTACTTCTCATCTCATCCTATATATTAAGAATAATTATGATTTACCTAAAAAAGAGAGTCAATTTATCGTTCATCAAACCAACTACAAAGTAATTGATATTTTTATTTAAAAATAAAATAAAATAATTTAAACAAAAGAAACATAAATCCGGGAAAATTAAAATTTAAAATCTAGATAAAAAGAAAATTGGGTAAGAATTTTTCATTCATCAAACTACAAAGTAATTGAAGTTTTTATTTAAAAAATAAAATAAAATAACAAAAAAAAAACATAAATCCGGGAAAATTTAAAATAAAAATTTGGATACAAAGAAAATTGGATAATTCTTATCTATTTTCATTAACAATACAGTGCGGATTGAGAATGAATTTTTCAAATCTTTTTTTCCTTTTAAAAATAATGGAGTAGAAGAGCAAATCCCCAAATATAGATGTGTTGTAAGCGGAAAAATAACATATAGAAACTTGAAAGAAAAACATACCTCCGATTTGCTGAGCGGAAAGAAAGGATTTTTAACAAAAAGTTTGTGATGAAAGAGAGGAGATTAAAGAGAGTGTGCTGAAATGCAAGAGATTAATGAAAGCTCCTGCTTTGCTAGTGCTAGAGAGAAAGGAGAAGATTTGGATCTTAAGATGAAATTTCTATTTTACCCTTATATAGTAATGATATTTTCTAAAAGGCCAGTGGTCGTCCTTGGACTTGGCTCTTCTATATAGTTAATAGTTAAAATTAAAATAATATATATATATATATATATATATATATATATATATAAATTTATTAATTATCGTGATTTATAGTATTTTTTTTTTACGTAATTTATAAAATATATGAAAGACTAGAAAAGTACGATTAATAAATTAAAATGAGGGAAGTATAGAAATTTTATAAATACCATAGGCTAGAAGCAGACACGTTGATGAAGATGTGCATGCTTCTAGAGTCTTCTATGTAGTAGTAACTCTTCGTCCCAATTTATTTGACACTCTTTTATTTTATCATTCTAAAAAAGAATGACATGTTTCTATAATGAATAATAAGTTGAAACTTTAAAACTTTCACTTTATCCTTAATGAGATGATTTATACAACATGGATATCTATGACTTGTTTTAGATCAGAAGTTTTGAAATTCTTCTTTTTTGTTCTTGAACTTTGTGTTCAATTAAAATCATTCACATGAATTGAGATAAAGGGAGTACTAAAAATAGAAAATTTTCATGACCTAAAATCAAAAGTCATGATGACACCTATACTAAACCACATGTATGTAAGTCACCCATTACCCCAATCAAATATCAAGTAATACGTGGAAGTAATTGAAATAGCGTAAGAAAAGCCTTGAAGTCAAATTTTATAGAGTACCAATAAAGTGTAGAATAATAAAATACCCCAAAACTTAGTGTCACCTACACAAGAGAATATAAAGATTTAGTACATCCATTTCAAAGGTACAAAATTATCTGAAATAGTAAAAGACCGAATCACTCTGAATGTCAATTAAATCACCAAATGTTCTATATAGTACTCCCTAAAATAATATAATCAATTGGATCCACTAGTGCTAAGATCTATATCTCTATATCAAAAGATGCGACAATAGTAATATGAATATGATAACACGTGTACTCAGTAAATATAATAAATCAATCGACTGACTATATCATAAAAAATATAAATGAACCATTAAGCTAATTCATATATCTTGAGTCCACTAGCTTAGGGGAAACATGGAGAGATAGCTAAGTAGAATCATCCAATAATTTCATGACCCTCTAAGTCATTTCCTTTGTTTTCCAACATTTTTGGAGTTTAGAGCTTTCCTGTAGCAACTCCAAGTCATTTATGATTTGTTGAGACTGACAATTCGGTCACCTGGTCGTTCGTTTGATTTTTATTCAAGTTTTCCTATTTTGGAGCATTTTAAGTTTGAACGATTGACTGTAATCAACACATAAAGTAAATGACTTCGGAATGCGATTATGGTGGTTCTATTAGCTCCAGAACGGCAAGTTTACTTTAGTATAGTGGTTTTCTAGAGTCCCGAAATCTTAGGTTGTGATTTGGATGTTTAATTGAAAAGTTGAATTTAAGGACTAAAGGGTTCCCGAGGGGGTATTTTTTTAATCAAAACAATCTTTTTCAGAAATCTGACGATTCCATTGAGTTCGTAATGTTGAATTCAGTGGGTTAGAATATCTTATTTAGTTTTATCGGGTCCCGCACGAATCCTAAGGGTCCATTCAGATACTTTGAAAACTAGTAAAATCTATTTTTGTTGGGACATACTTTTAGCGCAAAAAAAAAAAAAGGATTTGGTGACAACAAATAGCTTTTAGATTGGATGGCTGAGTTATAAACCCCAAATTTCAGCTTAGAATTTCATTATGAAAAATGCGATTTCTTGAGCTACATAGATCCGATTGAGCTGATTTCAGTTGCTACTTGTTGGAAATTGTTGGAGCTTTGTGTTGGGGTTAGCGGGTCAGTGCGGGGGCCTTCATTTGAAGGTAATTTATCATTTCAAAGATCTTTCTTGCCTCTTTAATGGTGAATTCTTGTGAATTATCTTGGATAGGCCGTTTTAGCCCCCTTTTGAGCTCGAATTGTGTCTGTTTTGGGAAACAAGATCCTTGAGATATTTAGGACCATGATGGGGTCAATTTTGGGATTTCCAATGTGAGTCCCATTTGTTACTCGATTTTTGGTCTTTCTCCAATTATTGTGATTTTGGTGTCTAAATGTTGGTATTGATGTTGTGATTGGAATTTTGATAGTGTGGCAGTGATTGAAGCTGTTTTGGAAGGGAAAAACTTTAGTTCAATGGATTTGGAGCGTGCACGTTCGTCTTCGAGGTAGGCTACGATCTATTTTTCTTGATTGTGCTCTAATAGATAAGGTTTATTATGAATTGTATATGAACTAGGATTGTATATGCCAAATTTAGAGATCCCTTCCTTATTTTCATTCGACTGATTCCTGTGGATACTTTTGACTTGTCTTGGGCGGCATGATCCTTAGCTAAAGCTAGTAACCCTTGATCATGGCATAGTTGGTGCCCTTATCCTTCATAGGATTGATACTTCGAGCGTTAGTCTTGGTTGGACCCTAGATTCTCTAGTCATGTTTCAGCGATTTTGATAGTTATGCATTTCTCCCAGTAGTACTTATTACAGTTCTTGGTATCTTCCGTTATTGCTTGGGCCTTAGTTAATTATCATATTCATAGGATGGCTTAGGCTGGGATTTGTTGTTGCTGGGTGGTATGTTCGGGGTAAGGCATCCGTCCTTGAGGTATTCCTTGTTGGCTTGTTGAAGCCCCTCCATATTTCCTTTAATTCTTGGGTGCTGATGAGCACGTTATGCTTTTACAGTTGAGGATGTTAGTATGTTGTTGGGCCTAAGGCCTTGGTCGAGGACCAAATGGATTTCTAGTTAGTCTTCTTTACTATGGAAGCGTGGTAATATTGGTAGTGTTTATCTAGATGTTTAACTTCGATTGATTGAATGTTGGTGACGACATGTATTGTATTTGGAACTAATTTCACTGATTTTTTCGTACGATCTAGGTTTATGTATTGGATTATCATTATCATTTTCGAGAAAGTTGTTTTTACATTTTTACTCTTTTAAAATTGGTTTTGGTGGGAGTCGTACAACCTGGATTACTTTGATAAATTTTTTTTTGAGATAAATGATGCATCAAGGTTGTGCTCCCTTTCTACTTTGAGACATTAGAGGTAATTGAGATGTGCTAAGTTTTTACTTGTTTAGCGGGCACATCGTCACCCTTTCTTACATTGGTTTGGCTATATGTACCTATAGTACCATGACAGAGAAGATCCGGTGCCGCGATGGATATTTGTATATTGGAAGTGCTGGATTGGGACCAGGCAGTGTATATATACTTCCTCGGTCCCGTATGGGTCTCTCTAGTCGTGTGACACACTAAACATTAGGAGGAAGCCGCATGAGTCCTACCTTACTTCAAGGACAAAGTGTAGGTGTATATTCTTGGTTACGGATGACATTATGGAGTTTTATTGCATTACCTGCATTCATATGCATTGCCTATCACCAGTATAATAGGTTGGGGTTTGCACCCGCTCGTTTTATGGGGGGTGGTTGGGTTATGTTTGTTGCTTTGTAACTTCCGGGTTTATGGGGTCCAGGTAGGTTATTATTTGATCATAATTGTGTATTTTTGTGTTGTACTGAGAGTTGCTTAGGTGTGTGACTTAGACTTGTCTTAATGTTGGCACTCTA
This sequence comes from Solanum acaule, assembly GCA_036250505.1. Lineage (NCBI taxonomy): Eukaryota > Viridiplantae > Streptophyta > Magnoliopsida > Solanales > Solanaceae > Solanum > Solanum acaule. The sequence goes on along the minus strand of JAJOOR010014009.1, from coordinate 15,443 downwards.
TGATTCGGCTAGTTGACTTCCGTAGTATGATCCCATTGTGAGTATGTTGTTGTGTTTGCGCCTCCAGGTACGTTTTTCTTTTGACTTGGTCTCTTACTCTGTGTATCCCATTCCTTCATTCTTATTTCATGTACTATCATGCTATGTTTCATAATTAGATACATGTAGTGTACTTTCCTTATTTACTTGTTGTTTATACTTGCTTTATCTTTGGAGCTTAGCCAACCTATGCCTATTAAATACCATTTTTTGGTACTCATACTACACTTCTATACCCTATAGATCATAGTACGAGTTCTCTCCATTGATTTGGATCTCGTGCGGAACAATTTTAGGGATTCAGAGACTGTGGTGAGCTCTTGATTTTTGGATTTGACGATTACCCTCTAAGTTGGCTAGAACTTGTCTTTATTTTTTTATTTCGAAGACAGTTCTGTACCTATTGTATTTGTAAATCCTTGTACTCCTTTATTAATTAGAAGCTTGACTATTGACTAATGTCAGGTCTTGGTATTGTTTTGTTATGTGTATATATCTGCTTACTTCTCTTTCTTCTCCTTGTTATTGTTCCCTGCTCTTTTTGTGTTCTTCCGCGTTTAGTCCATTGCTTCTAGTTCCGGGTTATGTGTTAGGGTTACCTATTGGTGGGATGTGGTAGGTGTCATCATGACCTGAGAATTTGAGTCGTAATAAATCAGTAAATATAATATAATCAAATAAAAAAGAAATGTAAAATAAGTGCAATGCAATATGGTGATATGCGATGTAATTAAGACAGATAGGTAAAATAAGTGCAACATGATTATACGCGATACAATGAACAATGATCTGATATGTATACACCTACTATCACTAGTTGCATGCTGGGAGCTAGGACCTATAAAGGGATCGTGAGGCCCATACCAAGAAATGACATCACCTTTAGCTGGAAAAGACCTCGACATAGTAATAATATCAAGTACCTAGAATCAACCTCTAGTTTTAATCACTGTTATATCCATCGTCATATTCCTGATCTATGACAACTAACCAGGTATGCATAATCACAATAGTAAAGAAAGTTCATATGCTACAAAATTAAGCATATGTCTTTCAACAATGCCTTTAGGCCTCTAATATATATCTTTCAAAACAATGCTCATCGGTTAATATCATATCTTTTCAAAACACTACATGTAGGCCAATATCTTATCTTTTCAAAACAATGCTCTCAAGCCTCTAAATTTCTCGAATAGGTAGATTGCTTTTGACATACTGCCCTTTTAGGCCATTAATTCATCAACATGCGGTATAACACATCAATAGAGTGATGCAACAACAAATACTTAATTAAAGTAATATTATGTGTAAACTTAATTGCCAACCTAGATTTTACAACAAATATGACTTTCTTTTCAACACGAAATCAACCATTAAACCCATTTATGAGTCAAGAATATTGGACTCATTATAGGCTTTTAGTTCACCAAAGTATGTCCTCAAGGTTTATTTATGTCCCTTTCTAATAAAAATATGTTTCAATTTCGATATGACTGCTTAAGGACAATATGAGGACAAAGGAAAGAAAAAGAAGTCAAAGCTTGAAAAATGAGAAATAGCGAAGCTACAGCTCATATAGACACTTTAGTGGATCACCGAGTGAAGCTGAGCCCGCCGAAAGTTAACCATCACAATAACATACCTGATGAGTTGCTATTTTACCATCCTATTAGAATCATATTCATGAATTGTTGTTATGTTTTAATTCTAATCGTGAGAATATTAGGCCCTTGGTCTCTTGTATATTAGAGTTTGTTGGAAAATAATTTTTGAATAAAATGGAGCTAAAATTCATCGAAACACACTGGCGAATGAACTAGCATCCAATAGGAGACAACCGGCTTCTCACCATATGGAAATGGAGGAAATTTTTGAAGCACTGGTGCTGCACAATTGAACATCAGCGTTCCACCGATTTAAGCATAAATTTGACTATAAAGAGACACGCTGAAGCAACACCGCAACCAACGCTGAACATTTTTGAATCGGTGTTCTACTGGTTCAGTGCAAGTGGGACATGTGAGCTGAATGGAAAAATCGTACTTGATGTTGAAAGTGCTACCTTTGGATTTGTTTAATTATGTACTCTTATCTTCATCTCAATGGGGAATAGTTTTCATATAGAGACCTTCATTAGTGAAAAGTAAATATAGAAATCAACTTAGAGATCTCTTATTTGTTGAAGAAGAAACTAAAATTGTGTACATCTCCAAGCTTGGATTCAACTTTGGTTACCAAATATGCTTGAAATTGAGCTTTCCTTTATGGGTATAGTCTCTATTTCTCCATTTATGAGTAGCTAAATTTATAGTTAGGGGTTTGTGTTCAAGATGTGGGTGTAAGAATCAATGGGTAGTGATTAATTGGCTATAAAATTAGTTGTTATGCATGGATCTACAACTGTCGTGACGTTTTGATCTAAAACTCAGTGGTTGCAAATATTGTTTGAATTCTCTACCATTAATTTGACTTGAAAAAGCAAAATAGAGTTAGATAAGACTTCATTAGTGAGGACTTGTGAAATAAATCGGAGGATTAGAGCTAGGAATAGTCTAGTGTTACACCCTCGTTTAAGGGTAGAGTTATAGGTAGTCTACCCATTCAAGCAATGTTTGGTGTTTTGACTATAATGGTCTTGGGATTCGAGAGAACCCCAGAAATATATATTTTGTAGTTTTTGTGAATATAGAATATAGTTTAGACAAAATGTTATCAATGTATTGACTGGTGTGGAATTGATTAATATTGCCTGTTATGTTGAAACTCCATCGCAATGCATACACCCCTAGTCGCTTCCATCTTGGCTAAAAAAATATTTTTGTTTACTTCTTGCAATTGATACTTATGATTGAGTAATTTTAGTGTTTCCTAAATTCCTCCATTTTTGAATATACTTGTTCGAGATAGCATTTTGCTAGTTAGTATTGAACTGATAAATTAGTAAGAGTATATTAAGAGCATAATCATTTTCATCCAATTAAGCCCATATTTATATTTTTTTCATTTAGAGTAAAAAAAAAGAGCCTATGTTTGTTTCAAGGTTATCATCCCAACATTTCAATTAAAATTGTTACCACCCATGACGTCTGGCGAACTATTAAGACAAGGTTTTCAATTAACCAAAAGGTCAATTTCATACTCCTCTACTCCTAGTGAATATTTTTCCCTTAAGATAGTCGTCATCCATTTATCATTGGGAACTGTCACTCCTATGACAACTCTTAGACTCAACAATACTAAGCAAACTATTCCTAGCCGGTTCAATGGAACTATCCTCAGGAGAAGTACCGAAAACAAAAGCCGAAGAACCCTCCTAAAAATAAAAAGACTCGATAAAGTAATAAACTATATACAATGAAGTTCAACTTCCACCCCACACTTAAATAAAGCACTGTCGCCACAAAGTGAAGAGTGAAAGAAAGCTCCCTGTCGGCCTCTAGGCCACGTGCTTACAATCACCAAGTCGCCACATTCATGGAAAAATCCACAACAATTAAGGCTGCATCACCATCACCATCTCCCGCATCAGTATCATTATCTCCAGGGCTAACATCATCTGAATCATCCTTCTCCGATCCATCCTCCTCATCAACAGTGACATCATCATCATCTATGGGTTCTTGGAATGCCGGGCCTATCTGATACATGTACATCGCGCTATTCGTCAACGGGTAACGCTCTGCCAAAGTCTCCATTTCTTCCTCAATCACCAGACGACCACCAATTTGTAGTTGAAGCTCTGCCATCCCATACATTCAACCCATACAACTATCATCTCAGGCTTGCCTATTAGTGGTAGACAACACTTGCCCTTGAGACGGATCATGCGCTTTAGTTTTTGTGACATAAACCAAGTGGAACACTAAGTGAGGGGCACGGGGAGGACACACATCATGGACTTCTTCTTTAATTTTCAATGCCCGGAGATACCTAGTGAGTAGGCTGCCATAACAAAAGCGCCATCGTTTATTTGTCCAAAACTTGAGCATATTCTACCTCAAAATAACACCTGCATTCAGTTGCAGTCCCTTGATAAGTCTGTAGACCAGCACAAATATTTCCCTAGTGACCTTAGACGTATGTTTGCACGTCAATAAGGTACTAGACATAGTCTTCAACTACACTCTCGCCTCTAGATTCAAATGGGCATAATAGAGAGTCGAATGGCGACTCGTATCTCTAACTCTATCCCACCTAGCCACATAGTTCACCCATAAACAGTATGCCGAATATCACGGTAAAGGGGGTCATTCTATCATGGCTTGAAATTCAGAATGGTCACATTTAGGGGCACCCAAAAACTCATTCAACGCTTCTACCAAAAATTGCGCACGATTATTTTGAATAAGACCTTGGTTCCACCTTACATGGTGCATATTCCAGTTAGCATAAAATTCACACACAAGACTCAGATTACACTCACCTTGATCCACAAAGATGTAATGAAGCCCTAAAGTATGGACTTGAGCGTGGATGTGAGGAAATTCCGCTAGAAATCACCCTTCATTTACATAATCATCACTTATGTACTTAGCCTCCTGTTGATAATCATACCACTCCTCACCATAGTGAATAACCGCTTGCTTACCAAAATTTTGTGGTGGCAAGTCGGTTGGTGCCCGACTAGTACTTTTGGAAGCCGCCCCTTTTCTACTTCGCTTAGTATCGACGCCACTTTCAACATTGTTGTCAACCATCCTACCCTCAAAGTTGAAGAAAAAAAGAAAGAAAAAGAAATAAATTTAGGAAAGAAGAAGGGTGGGGTCGGGTAGGTAGTGGGGGTGGGTTTCAGTGGGTTCGATATTTCTTTGGAATTTTATGGGTCTTAGTGGTTGGGTGTGAATAAAAAGGTAAGTGAATATGGTTTTAGGAAGAATTAATAGAGGAATTTGGGATTTGGAGAAGAATATGGGTGAAGAAGATGAATATAGTGGGTATTTGGAGAGAATTGGAAGAAAGGGGTCGGGTAGAGAGAAAAATAGTGGGAGAAAGTGAGGGGAATTTAGGTAGGTGGAAGATTTAAGGTGGGTTTTGAAGTGGGTCCTTCTAAAAAAAGGCTGGCGCCTCGCGCCGTCAGTATGCCCAAAACGGCCTGTAGGACTTTGCCCACTGGCGCGTTGCTCCTGGCCAGGGCTAGGCATTCTCTCCCGTTTTACATTTACACATGATTTCTTTTTTGTTGTGGCATGCTCTCCGCTTCCTGCACATTCACCAATTGTTAGACTAATGGTGGGTTGCCTCCCACCCAACGCCTTAGTTTTGGTCGTGTCACGACTCCTCTTTTTGTATTTTTCTTCTTAGTTCTTAACTATTACAAAAAAAATCAAACCAAACTAGTCTCCTACCAATTTAGTAAACTAAAAAAATGAATAATAAAACTTGCCTAAATCATATGGAACTGAAACTAAACTAACAAAATCAAAATTAAACAAAACTAACTACCTATTACATATCTTTCATGGGTTGCCTCCCGTGGAGTGCCTGGTTTAGTGTTGTGGCTCGACTCAGCTTGGATCATTTATCATTTAGCTCAAGAGCTTCTTGATCACGATTCGTATCTTCACCAAAGTAGTGCTTGACCCTCTGCCCATTCACCAAGAACGGCGTGACATTTTTACCTTAAAGTTCTACAGCATCATGTTGTGTCATCCTCACCACTTCGAAAGGTCCACTCCACTTAGACCTTAGTTTCCTGGGGAATAACTTAAGTCTAGAGTTAAAAAGTAGTACATTTTCACTCGAAGTGAACGTGCGAGGGACTATGTGCTTGTCATGCCATCTCTTGGTCCTTTCTTTGTAAAACTTAGCATTTTCATAAGCTTGGAGCCGAAACTCCTCTAGTTCATGCAATTGACCAATTCTCATCCTACCGGCTAGCTCAGGATCAAGATTCAATTTCTTAAATGCCCAATACACTTGGTGCTCTAATTCCGCCGGAAGATGACATGCCTTGTCGAACACCATGTGATAGGGAGAAGTCCCTATGGGTGTTTTATATGCAGTCCTATACGCCCATAATGCATCATCAAGTTTCTCAGACTAATCTTTTCTCTGCGCATTCAATGTTTTCTGCAAGATTTTATTTAACTCTCTATTCAACACTTCCACTTGACCGCTTGTTTGAGGATGGTAAGCTGTGGCAACCTTATGCCGGATACCATACTTAGCAAGAAAATTCTTCACTAGATGGTTAATGAAATGCTTACCTCCATCACTTATGATTGCCCTTGGATTCCCAAAACGAGTGAAGATATTCTTCTTGATGAATTTAATCACCACTTTTGAGTCATTTGTGAGAAGAGCTACAACTTCAACCTATTTGGACACGTAATCCACTGCCACTAGAATATATTGTTCTCCACTAGATGGTGGGAAGGGACCCATGAAGTCAGTACCCCACACATAAAAGATTTCTACCTCAAGAATATTGTTTAGTGGCATCTCATGTCTTCTTGATATAGTACCCAACCTTTGGCATTGATCACATCCCATCACATTGGCAAAATAATCTTTAAACAAGGAGGGCCAAAAGAAACCAGATTGTAGTACCTTGTGCGTCGTGCGCTCTCCTCCATGGTGCCCTCCATAAGTACTTGCATAACAACTCTCAAACACTTTCTTAACCTCATATTCCGGAATGCATCGTCTCACAACTCGATCCACTCCTTGTATGAACATGAATGGTTCATCCCAGATGTAGAACTTAGCATCGTGAGTCAACTTCTTTTTCTATTGGGTAGTTGAACCTAGAGGATACACTCCACTCACTAACAAATTTACTATATTAGCATACCAAGACACTTGAGAGATATCCCTTGCTATCAATTGCTCATCCGAAAACCCTTCACGTATTTGTTCCCTTTCATGTACATGGGAAAAATCTTCTAACTTGGAAAAATGATCAGCTATTTGGTTATCACTACCCTTCCGGTCTTTGATCTCAAGGTCAAATTCTTGGAGAATGAATATCCACTAAATTAGCCTTGGTTTAGCATCCTTCTTGTTGAATAAGTACCTAATAGCTGCATGGTCAATATAAACAATTACCTTGGTACCTACCAAATACGATCTGAACTTGTCGAAGGCGAATACTAGAGTCAACATCTCCTTCTCAGTCACAGTGTAATTAGCTTGAGAAGAATCAATGGTCTTACTCGCATAGTATATTGAATGGAACACTTTATCTTTTTTTGTCCCAATACTGCACCCACTGCTACATCGCTTGCATCACACATGAGTTCAAATGGTAATTCCAAGTTGGGAGCAATCATGATCGGAGCTTCAATTAAGTCTTGCTTTAACACCTCAAACGCCTTTAAGCATATCTCATCAAACTCAAATTTCATCTCCTTCTCCAAGAGGCTTCACATAGGTCTTGCAATCTTGGAAAAATCCTTGATAAATCTCCAGTAAAAACCTACATGCCCAAGGAAACTTTGCACCCATTTTACAAAAATAGACGGGGCTAATTTCTCAATCACTTCCACCTTGGCTTTATCCACTTCTAGTCCATGCTTTGACACCTTGTGACCCAACACTATGCCTTCTCGAACTAAGAAGTGACACTTCTCCCAGTTGAGCACTAAATTTGTATCTTCACATCGAGCAAATACTTTATCAAGGTTTCGAAGAAATACCTCAGAAGACTTCCTAAAGACAGAGAAATCATCCAAAAATACCTCTACAAAGTCTCCCACCATATCATGTAAAATGGCCATCAGACACCTTTGAAAAGTTGCCGGAGCATTGCAAAGTCCAAATGTCATGCGTTTGAAAGCATATGTACTATAAGGACATGTGAAATGTGGTCTTCTCTTGATCTTCGGGTGCAATAAAAAAATGATTACATTTGGAATACCCATCTAAGAAGCAATAGTACTCCTACCCTACTAGACGGTCAAGCATTTGGTCAATGAAAGAGACATGATAATTATCTTTTCGCGTGGCAATATTTAACTTTCGGTAATCTATGCAAATTCAACGTCCGGTGACTGTTCTATTGGGAATCAACTCATTCTTCTCATCTTTCAGCACTGTCATACCACCCTTCTTTGGTACACACTGCACAGGACTCACCCACTTACTATCGGAAATCAGGTACACAATTCTAGCATCTAACCACTTGATCACTTCTTTTCTCACCACTTCTTTCATCAAGGAATTTGGCCAATGTTAATGTTGTGCACTTGGCCTGTGATCCTCCTCCATATAGATTTATTGCATACATAACGCTTGACTAATCCTATAAATACAAGACATCTTCCACCCTAGAGCTTTTTTCCTCCGCTTCAAGATTCTCAATGCCGCATCAACGTGTGATTTAGACAATTCCGCAGGAAATATTATAGGTAAGGTTTCATTATTACCCAAATACGCATACCTTAGGTGAGCAGACAGAGATTTCAACTCCAACTTGAGTGCTTCTTCGATTGAGGGTTTGGGTGGAGCCCCCTATTCGCGATGTAATGATTTCACCATACCTCTTTGTGTTCCTACCACTGCCAAATTTAGGCAAGCTACCATATTTTGTGCTTCAGTATCGCCATCTATGTCATGTCACACCAAAACTCTTTCCAAGGGATCCTCGAAAATAATACATTGTGATTCTACGGCTAGATCCACAATAGTAATGACGGACAACTCTTCATAGATGGAAGGCAGTTTCAAAGCGCGATAGACATCAAGCACTTTGACCTTATCATATGCTCTCATGGTTAACTGCCCAGCTGCTACATAAATCAATGCTCGTCTCGTTGCTAAGAAAGGACGCCCCAAAATAAATGGAATTTCCAGATGAGGCTAGAAATTTAGGACTACAAAGTCCACCAGAAAGATCAACGACCCGACATGCACCAACACATCTTCTACTACCCCTTCTATCCTCACAATAGATCTATCCGCCAGATGTAGAATGAAAGTGGTTGGTTTTGGACTTCCCAACCCAAGTTTCTTGTATAAGGATGCCGGCATGAACCTCGGGCATGGACACTTTGTCCAATAGTAATTTGTAAAGTGAAGTTACCCGGATCCTTCAGCTTTTTGGGTAGTCTATTCTAGATTCAGGAGCTGAACTCCTCAGTAAGTGCTACTATTTCATACTCCGTTAGCCTTCTCTTGTTTGCCACTATCTCCTTCACATACTTGGCATACGTAGGAATTCCGTGCAAAATATCAACCAAAGGGAGGTTAATGTGAACCTATTTAAGGAGAGAGAAACTTTCCGAAGAATTCATCTTCGTTCTGCTTTCTGAACTTTTGTGGAAAAGGAGGAGGTGGTTTCACTTGAGGAACACTCTTCTCAACATTGGAGTTCTTTACTACCTCTTCTTGTTTTTTTTCTCCAATCACTTCCTCAATATCTCTCTTTTTTTTTAGCTAGTTCCTCTAGTTGTAGACCACTTCTGGTACTCACTGCATTCAATTGCTTTAGGCTGGGCTGAGTGTCACCTGGTAAACATCCTTCTGGGCACACATTGAGTGAATTAACTACTTGCACAACTTGTTTTTCCAGATTCATTTGTGAAATTTGGATGTTTCTCAAGTTCTTATCCTGCCTATCTACCCTTGCATTAATTTTTGCATTCTCGGCACTATTCTTACCGATTTTTACCATTAGATTTCGGAACAACTCTTCATTAGTCATACCCCCTTTCTGCGCACTTTGACTTCCGCCTTAGCTATTATTTTGATAATGAGGTCTATTTCCTTGTGCTCGATATTGGTTGGACCCTTGCGCTTGATTGTGGCTCTATTTTTGATTTCCACCCCATGAAAAGTTAGGATGGTTTCTCCAACTCGAGTTGTATGTATTCCCATAATTCTGTGTACCTCCACCTCTTTGAGCATTACCCACATAGTTCACGGAATCTGGATTTGCTTCACGGTATTCAGATGCATGTTCGCCACTACCACATACTCCGCACCAAACAACATATTGTTGTGTAGCATTCACCGGTGCTTGTTGATTTAGTGCAATTTGCTTGAACTGCATGGTTATATTATGGTTCATTGCATCTAATTTTGCATTTATAGTAGTATCTTGATCCACATATAGAATTTTTGTAGCCCTTTGGCGAGCATTTATATTTCATCTAACTTAATGGCTATTATTTAATGATTATGGTCTCCCGACCTCTAATCACCTACTCCAATTAGCTGTCTTACTACATCGTTGAGCGGAGATAGGTAGTCCTAATTGACGAGCATTTATATTTCATCCTGTTTTATAACCAAGCTAGTTATTCGTCCGGGCGTCACTCCTAAACACAAATCTAATCAACTTTAGAAAGATCAAGCTTTTTGTATACTTTGCTCTATCTATATCTTCGTCTCCCGAGTCCAAGAATAGACAATATATTTATGTCTATGGTGATCAAGCATGAAATACTAAAACAAGAATACAAAAGTAATTTAAAGTGATAACCAACATTAATTCAAAACAATCGATGTTCAACAATTACCCATAGCCACAACCCCAGAACAAGGATCTTTAGCTACTAATGTCTAAGAAACTAAGAAGAAGAAAATAACCCTAACAAGTATTAACGACTTTGTATCTGATGCCCTATGATTGATGTTTCAAAAATAATTATTTCTATGGACTATTTATAGATATACAAAACTCTAAATAAATTAACTAAGTCCGAAACAAATTGGTAAACCAAACCCAAAAAGGATTCAGTTTCCTAGTTGTAGGCGTGAAATTGTCCAACCGCCTCAACTCTGCGCCTTTCATCAATTGGCTACTGCCTTCACAAATTGCCATGTGGCACAACTTCCTATTCACTGATTCGCAATTAGCAAATTGCAATTTGCAATCTTTGCACTTTGTATATCATATATTATTATATTAAATTTAATCTATTAAGCTGCCTGCTTGATTTCCTTCTTCAACTTTCCATTTTAAATTTGTTTTAGCTCCAATTTTCTTCATCTTCACACCAATTTAATCCTACAAATAACATGCACTATTTAGCACAATCCATAAAATTAATGCTTAAAAAGGACAAATAAAAATACTAAATATGAGATAAATAATGATAAGAAAATATATTTTTGGCTTTATATCATGGTTCGACCCCGACCTTATACATTGGGTATTGTTTTTGCATATGACCCCCTATGATTTAATCATGAGGTATAGTTGAGTGTTATCGATAAATGGTGTATCGTTGCTGAGGACTGGCTAACAATTACCTTTAGGTTATTTCTTATTCAATCTTGCATGCATTTTATTCTCTTTTTATTTCTTTTGTGTTTTTTTGCTTGTGTGAAAGGTGGAAAGATGAACCACATCAGTGATGATGAAAGTGTTGCTAGGTTTGAAAACAATAATGATGAGCCGTTAGATGCTAGATGTAACACCCCATATCCGTAAAAGGGAAATGAACCAGATTGTGAGAAGTTGCAGGTGCCAGCCACGGAGGCCAACCACGGCCCGTAGGTTGAACCACGGACCGTAGGTGTGGTTCGTGGGCTGACACTTAGCCAAAGTTCATGAACCCAAAAAATCATGGTCTCTGATGACCAACGATGGTCCACCAGGACGGTTCGTAGGTCAGACCACGGCCCGTCGATTGGGTCCGTCGTTGGGAACTTAGAAAAGTGGTCCAGACCATGGACCACAGAGAGACCTACGGACCATAGGTGGGTCTAAGGTCTGTGGTCCAGAGGTGTAGATGGACAAAAATCTCTGTATCTAGTGACGATGTGCAGGACGGATCGTAGGTCCATCCACGGTCCGTTGATGGGGGTCCGTAGGTGGTTATTTTCAGGGTTAGTTGGGTCTTTTCCTAATTAATTAGTTCCTATACTATGTCATTTTACCTATATTTAGAACCCTTATATAAGCCCTTTTAACCCCAAATTCACCCCATTTAGTTCAATCTTCTAAATTCCCCAAAAGAACTCAAATATCCTCCCAAATATTCTCTCTCTAGAAATGAAAAAGAAGAAGAAGGATTCATATAGGGATTCAATATAAGGGTCAATTTCCTCCATTGAAGGCTAGCAATTGGATTTAAGGTATGGTGGTTTTCATCCATGGGTAACTTCCACCCATGGAGTCCTCTCAAAATCTTCAATTTCAAAAGATAGAAATCCCCAAAACTTAGGGTTTGATTCCAAAGTCATGGGTTCCTTTCAAACTTGTTTTTAATGGTTGAATTATGTTATTACAAGCATGAATTGATGATTTTCTATGGTTTTTATGATGTATTCCCCAAGAACCCATGTGATCCCCATATTTCTCTAGTTGATGATATGATGTGGGTCTTTGTTGAAGAAAGATGAATTTTATGAATTAGTGCATGAGGTGATAGGATCACATGAATTACATTGATATCCATGTCTAATGCTTAACTTCTAGATGTGTTGATTGAAAGTAAGTTTTGGACCTCAAGGAGGTAAAGTATGAGATTATGCATGTTTTATGAAGTTTATGTAATTTCTTTAAGAACACTTTGAGAATGAAGTGTTAATGATTATGTTGTTGTTGTGGGCTGATTGAAAGGTTATTTTCTTGAACTCATATGAACATTAATGTGAAAGGTTTTCTCACAATAGTAAGGATTCTAAGGTTGACAAGCTTTTCTCACCTAATTGAATCTAAGAGTAAAAGTGATAATGGATGGTGATGAATGCTCACGCATGATCTAATGAACTATCATAATAACTAATTTTGGGATTTATGCTTAGCACCGAATGGATATTGAAATGAGATGGAGGCTCACATGAAGTTGAGTCCGGGATTCCAAATGGGAACTCTCACGTAGTAGAGTCTGAGTTTCCTAAGTATGTATCATGAGATGGAAGCCTTCACGTAGTTGATGTCCGGGTTTCTAGTAGCAATCTTCGTATCCCATTAACTACGTTCCCCCGTAGGTTATTAGCTAGTGGATCCACTTAAGCTAAGAGTTACCCATTTTACCTTAGGTAGGTAGACCACCCCTTTTCGGTGAGGGAGTCACCGGATTCCATGTTGACTCTCACATGGTCTCTTGTTAGTTAAGGCTTGTTCCCACATAAAGAAATGTCGAACTAAGACATGCTTGAAAAAGCATCTCGTAGTGTTCAAAGATAATAATATGAATGATGGACTAAGACATGCTTGAAGAAGTATCTCATGGTGTCCAAAGTTTTTATAATGATGATGTTAATTTGCTTGAAAATGATGATATGACTTATGCTTTCCAACTATCTCTATGATGATGTTTAAACTTGGTAAATGGCATGCTTTCAATTAAAATGTCCCCTTTTGCATGTTTTAAGTGTTTTTTATGCATGGCAATCATACTTAGTGCATTTTTGTACTAACACCTACTTTTGCCTACATTTTCCCCTAGTGTAGGGTCCGGTTCTCGAGGTGATCATTCTTGTGGGTAGAGCTTGGACTTGAGTATCTTTCGAGCTTGGTGAGTCCTCATGGTTCGAGGATGACTTTTTCTTATATTGTAGTTTCTTTTATGTACTTTCCTTTTGAACATGTTGTATGGGCTAGGCCCTAATTCATTCACTATTGTAATAGATGGCTATGATGAGACAAGTGTCTAGACCTCCGCTTTCTTTTATGAAAAACTTTTAAGACTTGAAATATGTTTTCTCTTATTGTTCTATTTCTTATGTTATGAGGACTAAGGGGATCGTATGGAGTCCTTCGGGATTCTATACGCCTTGTTACATTTAGGGGGTACCCCTGGGTCGTGACAAACTTGGTAATTAGAGCATAAGGTTTAGAATGGTCCTAGGATGATGTCTCATAAGCCACGTCTAGTACAATCTTGTTCATAAGTGTGAAACGCACCACATTTATGAATGAGAGGCTACAAGATGATTAGTAAACTTCACTTCTTCATTACTGTAAGTCGTGGCATATAGTTTAACTCTATAAAGTCTCTCTCCTAATCCTTTCCTTATGTTCTTCAGGATATGAATACTAGAAGGGCTCATACTAGGAGAAACGAGGGAGACAATGTGGAACAAGGAGCTCCCTTTTAGTTTAGGATCCCCTTTCTACATTCAATTATTTATTGAGCCTGGTGTGGAATCACCATCATTACATATTCATTCTTGGTCTGGCTGCTGGTCTAGCGAGCCTTCCTAGCCGCCTAGAGTGCAGCCTCCTCAAGCTCCGATAGATCCTTTGGCTGCAAATATTACAAATGCGAAGGTTAGGTCGGCTTTTCAAATGTTGGCTCAAGCTTTGGCGACTCAAGCCAATAGCGAGGTTGTAGCAAGGATGAACCCTCCCGAATTTGTGTCTCCAAAGTGGAAGAGGATCCTCAAAGGTTTATCGACGAGGTCTATAAGGTACTTGCTATAATGGGGGTGACTTTGGTTGAGCAGGAGGAGTTAGCCGCTTACCAATTGAAATATGTTACTAACGTGAGGCTAAAAATACATATTTTTAATCATTATTTCCTCACATTTATTATTTAAATTTGCCCTTTTTGAGCATAAACTTTATGGATTGTGCTAAATTGTGTATTTTATTTGTAGGATTAAATTGGTGGAAAAATGAAGAAGTATGGAGCTAAAACGAATTAAAGATGGAAGGTTGAAGAAGGAAATCAAGCAGACAGCTTAATGGATTAAATTGAATAAAATAATATATTTATATATACATGGAATGACGGCTGCAATTGAGGAATTTCAATTTTGATGTTTGCTGCTGCCATGTGGCAGCAAGTGAACAGTGAAGAAATATGTTGAGGCGGCAGCACCATGATTCACGCGGCGGAAAAAATAAAAGGAATCCAATTCCTTTTGGTTTTGGATTCCTAATTTAATTTGGACTCAATTATTTTATTTAGGGTTTTCTATATCTATAAATAGTTCATAGAAACAATTATTTTGGAGGAGATCATTGATAGGAAATACTTTTTAGGGTTCTTTTCTTCTTCTTTTTCTTATTTAGGGTTAGACATTATTGTTCTATTCTAGTTCTTGACTTAGGAGATTAACTTGCAACTTTAGCAATTCTGAATTTGCTAAGTTTGTTTTGAAGATTTTGGTGTTGGAATTCAAGTTGAATTTCTGCGTTTATTATTCTTCTTACGTAAGTTCATAGTTCTTTCATCTAAAACAATGAATTGTGTTCATATGATTATGGGTAACTAAACTCCACAACTAGGGTTGTGGGATCCATGAGTGATTAACAAAGTATGAATAGTAAATAAGCAATTCTTGAATAGTGTTTTGCATGCATTGATAATTCTTTCATTCAAAAGTCTTTTTAACGAGTGCACGCGTTAGAACTCTCCTTGTTGCTACTTGTCGGACCAAGGAGGTAATCAACAAGAAAAGAAATATCAACATAGATTTAGTGTGATACTATCTAATAGGCTAGTGTCGATTGGTGAGAAGTAATAACTAAGCCAAACATCGATTATGATGTCTAATATGAG
>JAJOOR010014008.1:0-40019 GCA_036250505.1 Solanum acaule | reverse complement strand
TAAGGGTAAAATTGTAACTTCACTGTGCTAATCATTGTTGCCTTAATCTGTGTGCCATTTCTAAAGTGGACAACTAAAAAGGGACGGAGGGAGTAATTGTTTAGGTAATTAATTAATTTATTGCGTAGAAAAGAAGGAATTTTAGAAGTGGGGCCCACTTGTTAAAAAGTATTTAAAATGAATGAAAATGGCTACACATTTTAAATTTTAATTTAAGAAAATGCATTCTTAGAATTAATTAATTATATATGTAATGAATTTTAAAAAGTGTTTAAGGAAAAAGGTGAATAAACAAATAAATAAATAAATTTAATGACGTGGTGCTTAAATGACCTTGATGTGGTGCTTACATTATTGTCATGTGGTGGGTGAGAGTGGTATTATACTCTCAGGGTGGTACTTAAATCACTCGAAAGTTATTAACGAGGGTATTTAAACGTTAGTATTGTTTAAGATGTTCAAATTATCACGAAAAATAAAGGCCAATTTAAACTTTTATGATTTTTAAATTATTTTTTAAGTTAAAAGATAGGTCTTGTAGGGCCTTTTATTAATAAGAAAATTCCTTAAAAAAAGGGCAAAGGCCAAAATAAAAAAGACAATGTCTAAAATCTCGAAAAATAAACACCTAAAATCTAGAACAAAAATGGAAAGAGGAGCAGTTATTTCTTCATCATCTCCAAACATTGATATTCATGGTACCATTATGGCACCTTAGGGACGATGAGGTCTTAAGCCATCACTACATTCACTCAAGAATCTGGAGAAATGATCGAGTTATGGACGTTTTCACAATGGGCATTTACAATGTCTCACAAGTGCTATGAAATTAAAATCATTACAATAAAAGACTTTCTGGACTCCATTCTCATGCTACCATGACACATCCTTCCTCCATGTTTGATAAAATTTCTTCTCTTTAATATTTGCCACAAAATAAATAGAGGTACAACTTTAAACAGAGGCTTTAACTTTGGTGCACAATCAACTTTCCACCATTTGTAAACATCATTCTTCACGTGCATGAAAGGAATAGTCATCCCTTGTCACAATGCGAAATCTCAGGTCTTGATGATACCTACTAACATCCCACCAATAGGTAAGTCAAACTGTAGCCCAAAACTAGAAGTAATAGGCTATCACGTGAAATAGAAAGATATGGAAAACAAGGAATATATATTAAAATATAAGAACAAGGTAGTATTGGAATGAAGGGAAGAGAGGGAATCAAATATACATAAAATATCCCCAAGACTTGGTATCACTTGGTATTCGAGCTACTAATCAAAATAGGAGTACAAGGTAAATATAAATAAACAGAACCATCTCTGAATATAAAATAAAGACTAGTTTAGCCAAAACATAAGGAAAAGGACAACTCTGACCCCATGAGCTCACCCTAAGTTTTCGATCCACAACTACTCCGCACGAAGCACAAGTCGACGATGGGAATTCATACTATGATCTACAGGATGCAAACGTGTAGTATGAGTACCAACAAGTGTTACTCAATAGGTATACGCCGATTGAGCTCCAGAGATAAACCAACCAAAAATAACAGGTAAATAAAGAGCATATACTACAAGCAACTAAGAAGAGATAACCCATTGTAAAAGTAAACAGAGACAAAAGAATAGAATAAAAGAAGCAAGTAACTGAGGTGCTAGCCCAATAATTTAGCCACAACAACATTCTACTACACAAATCATCTAACCTAGGATATACTAATCTTAACCATCACCACACATCATAACAACCAAAAAAGGACAATCCAATCAAATCAAATCTGGAAGTATCGATATGGAGGAAATCAAAGGAGACAAATCTAAGCCAATCATACAACAAACTATCAAACTGACATGAAATATACAATTATAATCAAACAATACCCTAACTGAACCCCCATAAGGACAAAAGGTACACAAAAACAAACATAACATAACCCGCCCCCATAAGGTCGACAAGTGCAAGCAACAACAAATAATACTAGTGATAGGTGATGCATATGAATGTAAGTATTGCAAAGAATACTAGTAGAGACATCAATACCAAGAGCCACATGACAAGTATATATACCTACCTCTTGCCTCTAACCCTCTAGGTAGGACCCATATGGACACACATCCTCCTGTTCAGTAGGACACACAGATGGAGGGACTCATAGGGGACTTGGGAAGTTTGTATATACTCATCGGTGCCGACATAGGACTTCCACATTTATACGTCATTGTACCAGATCTGCTCTGTCATGGTACGAAAGATACATAAGAAACAACATCAATATAGAAAGGGCTGGGAATCTCCTCGACTGATAAAAAAGTGGTAAGAAAGGGTCGGCAACCTCCTCGACTAATCAAGTAAGTTGTTAGAAATGATCGACAACCTCCTCAACCGATCAAGTTAATAGTGAGCGCATCCCTGATGCCTGTTTATCTAAAAAGATCCATCTATCAAAGTAGTAAAGGTGGTATGACTCTCGTCAAAAAAAAAATAGGAATAAAAGGTGCAAAATCATATTTTCTCAAAAATGGTAGTGAAAGATTAATGAATGTACTGGGTCGTACCACAAAACTTTTTAAAGTGAATACCCATGCAATGTAGACCATCACCAACATCCAAAAAATAATATTTACACTACCTAAAGCACATAACTAGCATCATTGTTCTCTAGAGCATAGAAAACTAACCTGGAATCCAGCAGGTCCTCGACCAAGGCCTTGGGACCAATCATATCCCAATATACGTTATAATAATACCATAATATGATCACCATAACTCAAAAGGAAGGATTTTATGAAGAATATGCCAATCGAAAGGGTAACTCAAGGATCTTAGCATTAACTCGAAAGCACTACTCAAGTAAATACTAAGCACAACTAATGCCAACCTACAACTATAAAAAGCAACTAAGATCACATATACTAATATGAGATAGGAATCAAAATCAAGTCTAACATGTCTAATTGGGGTGAATTCCACCAAGATCAAAGCAAACCCATGGTCCACACACTGGCGGAGGGAACAACACAATAGATATGCATACACGGATCATTAAAACTCACTCTAAGGTTGTTATGTCACTAACTATTCTAAAACCTCAATCATCTACTCCAAGGAGGATAACATGTAACGACCCAATTTGTCATTACTAAAGAGCACCTCATGCGGAGTCCCAAAGTTAAGCAAGCTCAGTGCATGAATTTTTAAAATTTGAACACACAACAATGGCCTAAATTAAATTCTGGCCAGGCTGAAGTTAGCCCGCCAAAGCAATCTGCAGGCTCTATAGTGGGCTAACAAAAATTCTACAATCTAATTAATGAGTCATCCTTTTTTATTCCCACTTTAGATATGAGAAAATAGATGAGGGCTGCTAAAAAAACCCTCTTAAGGCACCCGAGGCAAGAGAGCAATGAGGGGAAAAAAATACGGCGTAATAAAGGCGAACACCAAATAAATCACCTATGTATGCATAATGGGGAAACCATAGTGAAGCATATGTAATAACTACATATTGATAATCCTATACAATGAACTAGTTATGTGACTTGTGGTTTCAAGTGATATTATTCATGATGTTTGTGATTCTGCATGATTGTATGTGTTTAATGGTTTGCTCGAGTACTATGCTTGGTACAGGATATTCCCACAGTAGGCTCAGATACCAGACCTGGTGTAACGAATTGATTCCGTCGTTAGGGAAAAGCCAATGGGGCCATAAAACTTTTGAGTAGTAACTTGGAAATTCCTAGCCTAGTCCAGATTTGGACGAAATCTGAGTCAGTGAGGTCTAGGGAAATTTGGTAACGAATAAGAGATCTAATAATGAATTTGATGACATGAGTTGATAGCCAAGACGTTAAGGAACCCGTACGACTTTACATAATTGAATTTGGGCGAGTAGAACTCTCGAAACTGATCTTAGCGTGAAAGGGTAGTTCTTGAGTGTCATGGGATGAAGGTGTGTTGTGAAATAGAGGTTTGAAACTCTTAAATTGGCTCACTATTTCTGTTCAAGCCGCCAAGGCGGGATTATTCCCGCCAGGGTAAGACCGCTATAGCGGGATGAGGTCCGTTGTGGTGGGACAATCGCGATTTAAGTCATAAATAAACCCCAAAAACATTATTTTCTACAAGTTTTGTTCTTGAGAGCTAGGAGGCCACCCCAGGTGGTTTCTTGACAGTTTTCCACAACTTTTGGTGCTAAAGGTAAGGTTTTTACTCCCCTAATCCATATTTCGATCCGTAGAACGTAGTTTCTTGGGTAATTATTGTTGGGGGAAGGTTTTGATCTGGGAACTATGGTGGAAAAAGCCCTAATTGGGATATTGAGATCATTTGTTTGGTCTTGGGTTATTGGGTTTGTTATAATCCAGATAATTAGACCTTTGATTGTTGATCCTTGCGTATATTAATTGTTTGTAGACCTAGAACATGCAGAAAGAATCCGGAAAGGGAAGATTCTAGTGACTTAAGGGATTCAAGCTTGGATTCAAAGTAGGTGATAGTTGTGATTTCATGTTTGCGTGATGTATATTGGTAATTGCTTCATTGTAATGCATGTATGTATGTGAATGAAGTCTTGTTGATCACACATAATGAAATTGAGTATGAACAAATGATTATATTCCATGAATCAACACTTGATTATATGATTATGAGAATGTACATTGTGAATGTGATTGTGGCTTGTTGAATGGAGCGGGTGTCACGTTCCGACACACTAACTTGGATCGGGTGCCACGTTTTGGCACATTTATGGGATCGGGTGTCACATCCGGCACACTAACTTGGATCGGGTACCATGTACTGGTACACTAACAGTTTGGGTATGGGTTCCATGAGAGGACTATTGGATTGGGTTCCACAAGAGAACCATTGATTTGTTATATCTACTTGTTATTAAGAATGTGGAATTGTGCATTTCTCTTGAAATGATAATCGATGTGTGTATATATATATATATATATATATATTCTATGCATATATGTGTTTACGTTGTTGAAATTTTGATACATGTTGTGCTTACTGGGATAGTCACGTGATCCTACCAATACACTGTGGTTGTGTACTGATACTGCACTTGCTCTTTCTTTATTGAGTACACGACATCTTCAGGCGGCTACTAATAGACCTCGTTTAGGAGATCAGTGATCAAGATCGGATTCAAGGGTGAGCCAGTTCTTTCAGGCTACCATGGAGTCCTTCTTATTGTTTAGTCCATTCTGTTCGAACTTAGACATTGTTTAGATATTTCTTATGTTAGTTGGGGTTGTATCATTTTTTCTTAAACTTGTTGCACTTTAGATGTTTTGGTACAATGAATTTCAAGATTTAGGGGTTATTACTGCATTAGTATGTTCGTTTTCGTAGTTGAATCTTTGGAGTTTATGGGAACTCCATATTCATTTAGACATTTAAACCTGCTTTCGTATCTAAAAATGCATAGTTTTGGGTAAGTTGTTTAATCAGGTTGTAGTAATGGTTCTCCCACCGGAGGGTTAGTGTGGATGTCAATCACGACGGTCTGGGTCATGACAAAGTTGGTATCAGAGCCCTAGGTTCGTTGATCTCATTGTACCAAAACGAGTCTAGTAGAGTCTTTCGGAACGGTACGAAGACGTCTGTACTTTTCTTCGAGAGGCTATAGGACTTTAGGAAAAACTCACTTCTTTCAACTCCTTCGTGCTATGACTTGAATCCAATTGGTATCTGGGTGATATAAATTGGTATCTTTCCTCTTTCACTCTATGGTCCAAACGAGAGCAACAAAAGTGGTAACACCATTACTAGCAAGAGAGGATGTGTATAGACTACCGACAATTGAATAGGGTCACCATTCGGAACAAGTATCTGTTGCCTTGGATAGATGATCTTTTGACCAGTTGCAGGGTGCATCAATTTTCTCTAAGATTGATCTAAGGTCTGACTATCATCAGTTAACGATTAGGCCTGAGGATATACCAAAAATGACATTTAAGACCTGCTATGGGCGCTATGAGTTTCTAGTTATGTCATTTGGGTTGACAAATGCGCATGCAGCTTTTGTGTGTTCGATGAATGGTGTGTTCAAACCATTTCTTGATTCGTTTGTTATAGTATTTATTGATGATAATTTGGGTTATTTGAAAAGAGAGGAAGAGCATGCTGACCATCCTCGTATTATTCTGGGTGTTCTTGGGACACAAAAGTTGTATGCAAAATTTTCTAAGTGTGAATTTTGGTTGACTTCGGTTGCTTTTTTTTTGGGGCATGTAGTTTCAAGGGAAGGGGTAGTGGTAGATCCCCAAAAGATTAAAGCAGTCAGGAATTGGTTCCGACCTAGTTCTGTGATTGAAATTAAGAATTTTGTGGGGCTCGCTAGCTACTATCGTCGCTTGTGAAGGGATTAAGGTCAGATTTGTAGATTCAAGGTTATAGGTGACAACATTCAAGAAGTTTTGGTAAGGGACGACTAGATAATGAACACCATTACTTTGGAAAATGCATTTAGTATTGTTATCATAACATGTATGGGTTGTTTAGCGAATGATGAAATTAAGTTATGCCAATTGAGGTTAGAAGCTATACTATGATTTCCTAGATTGATTGTATATCAAAGATAGTCATGATACGACTACTACAATAACAACAATGCTTACTTGGTTAAGTTATTAAGTGTGTTACAATTGTGGAGAACCTGGGGCATATAAGGAGGAAATCAGCAAGGCCGTGGAGGCGGGGAAAATGGTAATGCAGGTAGAGGAGCAGTGCAGCCAGGCAAGGAGGTTTCCCGTCGAGATGATAGGGCTCAGTTTTATGCCTTTCCGGGCAACACCGAGGTTGAGGTGTCAGATGCAGTGATCACATGTACTATTATTATTTGTGACTGGATGGCTACTGTTTGTTTGAATCCGAATTCTACTTGGTCACTGTGTCAGTTCAGTTTGTCTTGGGATTTGATGCGGTTTGTAATGTACTTGATGCCCCATCCATGTTTCCACCCCAGTTGAAGAGTCTGTCATAGTCACTCATATGTATCGTGTTTGTCCTGTGTGTTTATGGATTTTCAAACTTTGGTTGATTTAGTTATGCTGGATATGATTGACTTGGTATAATCTTAGGCATGACTTGGTTGTACACCTATTATACCAGACTTAATTGTAATACTAAGTCGGTAACTCTAGAGATCCCGGGTAG
Organism: Solanum acaule; assembly: GCA_036250505.1. Lineage (NCBI taxonomy): Eukaryota > Viridiplantae > Streptophyta > Magnoliopsida > Solanales > Solanaceae > Solanum > Solanum acaule. The sequence continues at coordinate 32,840 of JAJOOR010014008.1, read as the reverse complement.
GGGAAGGTTAGAGTGGAAAGGGGTGTACAAGGCTAAGCCAGCTAAGATCATATCTTTTGTGCGGGCTTGGAAACTAGTGGGGCAAGGTCGTTTGGCTTATTTAGCTCTATCAAGGGCGAGAAGGAAGTTCATTGACAGACCGCGATTGAATGGCGGATTTCAATGATGAAGAGAAAAGTCTAGTGGGATTTACTTCTAAAGACAGGAATTCTTTTTCATCTCCCTAAGCAATCACTTAGTGGAAAAGGAAGTGATCGAGCGCTCCTTGGTCCTTTTTACATAACACTCTCGGCCAAACCAAGCAAATCGAATCTCCTTGACCCGGGCACAGCAAACGTTCCACTTATAGGCTCCCGAACCCTCGATTCGATTGTTTTCCAAGAATGTTGAGCCGGAAGGATAAGAGCAATCGGCCGAATGATTGTTATTCCACTTACGGTTACAGTTCATATTCAGGATGTTGAGGTTGAGTCTCCCTCTATTGAGTCTATTCCTGTGGTGTCATTTAGAGAAATGTTTCCTACTGATTTGCCTGGTATGCCTCCGGATAGAGTTATAGATTTCTGCATTAATTTGGAAACTAGCACTCGCCCCATCTCCATTCCTCCTTTTCGCATGGCTCTAGTAGAATTGAGAGAGCTTAAAGCTCAAATCCAATAGCTTCTTGATAAAGGTTTCATCCGTCCTAGTGCTTCCCTGTAGGGTGCTCCTGTCTTGTTTGTTAAGAAGAAAGAGGGTAGTATGAGGACCAGTGATTTTATCTTAAGCCATAAAAGAGTGGATTGATAACGGAATGGCAAGCTTATGGATAAAGAAAGTCACAATGAGTATACTTGGGGGAAGGACATTGAAGATTGTAGTAAGAAAGTGCGTATAAAATTGGGTTAGTCATTCGAATTTGATGGGTCTACCTGAGTTGAGGTGTCATGTCGATAAAAAGGTTGACTTCGTAGTGATAGTCAGGGCTAACCGAGCGTAATGGTAGTAAGAGTTCGTGATGGATTGTGATGGGATGCAACAATATAATAAGATTGTTGGTTAAGCAAATTTTGTATAAGTAATTACGACTTGTGAGTATCTAAGGTTGTGATTTTCTAATATTTGGTGAGTAACATGGTTGTATGGAAAATTTTAAGAGATGGTGGGATACCACTCGAATAGAATTTTAAAGAGCTAGAGTTATAATAAAGGAAAATATAGTGGGATGTAGTACAACCTTTAGAGAGAGGCGAGAGCAAGAATATTTTATTTGATTGCAAAGGCTAAAAAGGTATCTTCAGAGGGGTAGATAATAGGGTTCAAAGACGTGTGATTTCATTCGTTTTGTTGTTGCTATGGTAATAGTGTCATGGGTCCATCAGATTGGTTAAAAACTATTGAAAAAGACTTGAAAAAGGAGTGTACATACATTAGCTTGAGTGTGATGATAAGTGCTTTGTTTTGTTTTTGAGTTTAGTAATGAGTATGATTGAATTTTTAGCGAAGCATATTGTAAGATCGGTGGAGATGCGATCAATGATAAGCGAAGATCCATGAATTCCTAAAAATCTTCATGGTACAAACTAATATTGATAGATTAGGAGATTGTGTTATACGGTGGAATTTACAATTCATATTTTTCATTGTAAGTTTACATTCATGGTGATATATTTTTTCAAGGTATGAATTGGCAATGTGAGAAATGATCAATTATATCCGGTATTGAGCATTTGAAAGGACTTCCACCTAGGTTGAGTCAAAAAAATTATTAATGTTGATTGTTAAGTACCTAAGAAAGGTTTTCATTTAAAAGTGTTGGTTTATAGTAAGGTAAATTGTCGGAGTGTTCATGATGGTTGTTGGTATCGAGAGTGTGGACTTCAATGGAATGATGTGAAGAGTATGTGGAGTCAACTCAATGGAAAGGACTGGTATTGACTCTTCAGCGAAAAACCTTTAGTGTTATTCTGTAAAAATTTTACGTGACCATCTATTTCGTTTTATACACGGTGGTGAGTATGTTTCACTAGCTATGATCATGTGTATTTTCACTTTTGTGGGAGGATCCTTAGTAGTGGATCAGGGATACCAATCCTGTGATGTTCTCTTGGTTATTTCAGATGACATATTTCGCGTTGTTTTGGAGTTGTTAAAGTATTCCAGTGGTTTTACATGTACCACCTTGCTTATGAGAATTCATACAAGAACTACCATGTGTAATTATGGTTGTCCGACAATCTTAATATTCATCTTGTCGTCGAGGTCATGTAACGATTATGTGTGGTTGAATGTGGGAATCATTGGGTCAAATTCTATTGTTCTTAAGGGTAATCTACAATTCCAATTGCTAAATCTAGCATTTCTATAGTGTTCTTAGAGGGTTTGTATGATTGGACATACCCCTCAATGAGTATCGGATGTCTAAAGACCAAATTTTTGTAACTTAAGCTCGTGGAAACTTATGTTGGGAAATGGAGATGTTGATAAGAACTATGATTGTTGGGTATTATGAGTGTGTGTGTTGGTTGGTTTAGGTTCACTTCTAATTGTAGCGAGTATTGATTTAGAATTTTATCATGCTTATGTGAGAAAGGACTCGTCTTGATTAATGTGGCAAGGTTCTTGATAACCTGTTGAGAGCGTGTGTGATCAACTTTGGTGGTTATTGGGAATAACTTTGTTGTTAGTTGAGTTTACATACAACAATATTGATCACTCGAGTATTGTGTTGACTTCGTTGACGCAGTGTATGGGAAGATGTGTAGGTATTTAATTGGGTGGTTTGGGGACGAAGGTTACATCATAAAGTGAGATTCAGTTTTGTTAAACAATGACCTTCAGTATGAAGAAGAACCGGTTGCAATTCTTAATCGCGACGTCCGAAAGTGGAGGACCAAGGAGATAAAGTTCGTGAAAGTTCAATGGAAACATTGTTCGGTTGAGGAAGCTACTTGGGAAATCGAGAAGGACATGTGAGGCAAGTATCCCCAGCTGTTCGATGATTTCAGAAACTACTCTACTCTTACTTTAGCCAGTATTTCCTAGTTGATCACTCGGGGACGAGTGATGGGTAAATTGGTATCTATTGTAATGACCTGATTTCGTCGTTAGGGAAAAACCAATGGGGAAAGAATTGGGGCAAGAAAACTTTTGAGTAGTAGCTTGGGAATTCCTAGCCTAGTCAAGATTTGGACGAAATCTAAGTCAATGAGGTCTAGGGAAATCTGGTAATGAATGAGAGATCTGATAATGAATTTGATGACATGAGTGGATAGCCAAGACATTAAGGAACCCGTACGACTTTACGAAATTGAATTCGGGCGAGTAGAACTCCCGAAATTGATCTTAGCATGAAAGGTAGTTCCTGAGTGTCATGGGATGAAGGTATGTTGTGAAATGGAGGTTTGAAACTCTTAAATTAGCTCACTGTTTCCGTGCAAGCCGCCAAGGCGGGATTATTCTCGCTAGGGTGGGACCGCTGTACCAGGATGAGGTCCACTGTGGTGGGATAGTCGCGATTTAAGTCGAAAATAAACCCCAAAAACGTTATTTTCTGCAAGTTTCGTTCTTGAGAGTTAGGAGGCGATACCAGGTGGTTTCTTGACAGTTTTCCACATTAGGTGCTTGAGAAGGATGCTTCTTCACTAATAAAGGGTTGAACTCACCATCAAGCTCTACCTCATAGTCTATATCATCTAGGGAAACCCCTGCTTTCCTTCATAAATAGAAACTAGGTCAGGAAGGAAAGGGGACTTCTTGCTGCTGCGGTAGAAATCCTTCCACTTTGACACAATTTACTCCCCCACGTTTCCAGAATCCCAACTATGATGCAGACTACTAGTACGCCTCGGGGATAGGTCATATCAGTGAGGTTACCTGAGGACATATCCTCTGGTCAACTAGTGTCAACCACCTTTGGGCATTGGGTGAGTAGTAGTGGCTAGTAAGGCCCTAAGTAGAGAATCAACTAACCTCTTCCCAATATATACATGAAAATCTAAAATCTACTTACTATAATTGAAATATAATATATATATGAAATTAATCTTTGATCTAGATCAAAGAAAAATAAGAAATGTCTCTTATGGTGTGCCTTGGAAGAAAGGTTTCTCTGTAGAGGAAAGGCATAGCAAATTAATTCTTTAATTTTTCCTATAGAAAATATTTTAACAAGAAGATTTAATTGGAAATATTGACATATTCTTGTGGAGTCCATACAAAAAAATCAACTACCATCTCTATCGAATTTTAATAATAGAATAGTGGATATAGTCATGATTCAATTGATCAGGTCCACTTACTTTTTCTTTTGTTGATTTCTAAAATTTCGAATCGATTTGGTTGGTATATTGGAAAATAAGAATATTTGGTGATTCAAGAAGTGACTTTCCATTATTCCTCAATTCATACTAATGAAAATTGACTAAACAATTTTTCAACTTTATAACTAAGCATAATGATAATATATTATCCAGTTAGTTACTTTTTTTATTACAAATAAAAATATAATTGGGTAGAGGCGGTCAACCCATTTTTATTTAGACTATCAATCATGTCATTTTTCTCTTGATCATGGTAATAATTTTAACCCTTTAATGAGTAGAAATTAAACCTACGCAGCCAAGTCAGGTCCGTCTCCCTCAGTTTTTCCATTTAGATCTCATGAGGAATCCCCGACATTCCCAACACCAAATTCATAGACTAAGCATCCACTAGGATGTCACCTCGTAGATGGTAGGTGTTGGAAAATCCCAAAGAACTTTAGGTAGGTGGGAATAGAACTCCAAGACCCACATGCGCTGAGAGAAATGAGGGATCACCACCAAAGGACCCCAACAAAACTCTTGGAGCTAGTTGTAGAGAGTGGGAGTCTGTTCATCCATTTCCCCCATCTCAAAAAACTGCTTTGGACAAAAGTCCATCCTCCGAATCTCGTGGAATCTTTACTTGTTATCAGCATTGAGAAGTCTCTGGTAGGGGTAGTTTGGACCCGTGATTCGTGCCTCAAATGGTTCCATTTGTTAACCTGCAATTTAGAAATCATTGGTTAGGAAACCATAGAACCATCCTAAGTGTGCATGCAAAATAAATTCTACATTTGTGCCGCCCGGGATGGATGCAATATTTTTTCCCTCCCGTGATAACTGTCAGGGTGGAGGTATAGCGGAAGGGATAACACCAAGAAAAGTGCAATGGTGAATGACTCTATAGAGGTCTTGTTCCCACTATAGTGCCACCCACTATAGAGAGATGCAAGGTCTATATAGCGGCCTTCATCATTCTAGAACTCTGGGGAGGCGTCAATGGCTCCCCTTTGCCCAAAACATTTCGTTTTCAACAATTTTTCTATAGATCAATGTTCCTAAAGTACTCCCCTACTAAAATATTCCAACATCCCATCATTTGAAATCCTAAATCATGTCAGAATTGATGTTTTATTTCAAGAGCAACCATTTAAATTCCCCACCATTTCAGAATTTTTTTTATCCCTTTTCCCTGTGATCCTTACGCCTAACACACTATAGTAGCATTGTTAACGTAAGGGGAAGCCCTATTATTCGGGAATTTTGACAATCAAATCATCATATTTTAAATTCATAACCAACCCAAACCCTGTTATACTCTATTCAATTCTTAGCATGGATTTGTTATTATCCACCTACTGAAGTACAAAGAGTAAGTAGAGCGATGCTTACCTTAGTTTCAATGTTCTAGACAAAGTAGTTGGGAGGGAATTGAGAAAATTTCTAGAGTTGTAAGATGGGGAAATAGGCATAAAAACTCATTCCCCACCTTCTTATCTTTTTGAATTGTGCAATGCCTCTACAATGGGGTTATGGACGCTATAACAGGGTCCAATATAATGGGTGACATAGAATTTTTGTTATGGTTTTGTGGGTTCAAATTTACTTTTCTGGTATTCTTGGGTACGCAGGATGTTGTAGCATGGTACCACTCACGTAGGGTGAGTGCATTTTTATACATGTCGAATAATGCAATAAACATCAATAACCAATCTATTTTCTTGACACCTAGGTTGTCATTCAGGGATAAGCAATGAGTAAATTGGTATCTATTGTAACAACTCGATCCATCTTTACTAAAGGGCACCTCATGCAGTGTCCCAAATTTTTGGAGGTGCAGTGCAAGAATTTTTAAAATTTAAGCACACGATGGTTATTGGCCTAAAGTAAGGCTAGGTTGACGTCACCTCACCCTAACAAGAGGCTTCCGGCTATGAAGGGCCCTATAACGGTCTGCAGGCTCTATAACGGGCTGATGAAAGTTATTCAACCTAATAAATGTGTTGTCTTTTTATATTCTTTCTACTTTTGAAAGAAGAAAATAGACAAGGGCTTCTCCAAAAACCCTTCTAAGTCACCTTGGGCAAGGGAGCAATGAGAGGAAAAACTACCATGCAAATAAGGCAAAAACCTAAGGAATTCTGATGGTTGTTTATCATGATTTATTCTAACGGAGTAATAAGTTCATGGGTTGGGTTTTTCAGCTGATGCTTATCGCCCATGTAACACCTCACACTTTAGAAAGGTTAAAGTGAGATAACGAGCAAGTCCACAAGTCTAAAACAGGAAATAGACCCTTCACGAGATCCTAAATAGTATATTTAGGGCACCACTGATTGTTTAAGGCAAGCGGACTGGCTGTTTAGGGCTGCCAAAACCTAAGGTCACCTAGTCGGCTCTCTAAATGGCCTATATAAAGTTGTACGAATAGTTACGGGAGCCAGCCCAACTGTTAAAGGTTGCCAGGATTGGGGGTCATCTGGGAGGTTCCCTATAAGGCCGGTGATGCCTTATTCAGACCGTCCAGCCTTCCATATAAATCAAACTATCAGTTTTTAAGTTAAGGTCATATTGGTCTTTTTCCTATGTATTTGGTACCTAAGCTACATCGTTTTAAACCCTATTGGAAGACCTTTATAAGTGGTTAAGGTCCTAAAACTACCCATTCTAAATCATTCACCTAATTCGTAAATTTCCCTCTAAGATCACCCCCAAAATCCTCTCTAAATCTAAGGATGAAAAAGCTAGGGTATTGTTTCTAGAACTCCAATTCAACATATATTATAGGCATTGATCACTAAGGTATGTTATTCTTCACCTATGAATTGCTTTCCTCCACTGGGTTCCAAAATTCTTCAGGTTTTACAAGGTAGATTCTCAATCCAAAAGTTAGGGTTTTTCCATCTACATGAATTCTTTTCAATTACTTGTTTTCTATATTCTAATGCATGAATTGAAAGTATTTACATGATTTTTAGTTGAACTCACATGAACCCATGCATGATCCATGATTTTAGACTATGGACATATGATGAAGCTTATGAACTATGAAATTATAAATTTATGAAGATATGCATGTTTTTATGAAGTTGATGTACATGATTTGAAGATGCTTTGAGAGTAAAGTATGAATGTTGTTATTGTGAAAGGTTTTCTCACATTCTACTAAGTATACGACTGTGAAAGGTTTTCTCACGTAAGGATTCATTAGGTTGAAAGGTTTTCTCACCTAAGTTGAATCACAATTTAGGAGCTATTCTAAATGAACTTTATCTTGGTTTGGTTGCTTAATTGTGCCCTTCCATGGATGATGACATGAATATGATAAATGACTATCTCATGGGATTTATACTTAGCACTGAGAGGACGTTGAGATGGAGGCTCTCCCGTTAGCAAAGGTCGGGTCTCTAGTAGCAATCTTCTTGTCCCATAACTATGTGCCACCATAGGATGTTGTCTCAGATAAACATTAGCTAGTGGATCCACTTTAGCTCAGACTCATGGTTCTTACCTTGGCAAGTAAGTACATCCCTTTTTGGAGTGGGAAAGGCACTAGATTCCATGTTATAGCTCACATAGTCTATGTTAGTTATATTGTAAACTTCCCACAATAATGAACTAAGGTTACATTTAAAGTATCTCACAAGTGTTTTAGCAGTGTTAAACTTGCATTGACCATGATTATGACTTATGTTTTCTAACCTTTTATCTTATGATTTAGCTTTGTCATTGCATGTCATGTAAAGTCCTTTTAGCATGATTTCATAATTCTTATAAATTTCTGCCATACTTAGTACATTCCATGTACTAATGCTTACATGTACCTACATTATTTCACTAATTTAGGGTCCGACACTCCTACCTCTCACACTCATGGCTAGTTAATCCATTTGGCATTGAAGATGTGTGAGACCTCATGATCCGAGGGCTAAGACACTTTTATAGCTTTCTTTCATTTCAATTTTAGACATTTATACGTGGTGTATCAGTTACGTCTAAACAACTTCTTTTTATTAGTAGATGGCTTGTTGACACTTATGTTAGACTCTGTTTTTGTCAAACTCTTTTATGATATCAAATGGTCTTTTGAAATCTTTATTTTTATTATCTTGTATTATGTATGCTAAGAGGCTTGTGTAGGGACTTTCAGAGTTCTATACGCCATGTTACACCTAAGGTATACTTTGGGTTATGACAAACTTGGTATTGAGAGAACAAGGTTTAGAAAGGTCCTACGATGTCTCAAAAGCCACACCGAGTAGAGTCTTATTCATGAGTATGAAGCGCACCACATTTATGAGTAGGAGGCTATAAGATGTTTAGGGAACTCCCCTTCTTTAATCATTCTAAAGTTGTGCGATCGAGTGTAACTCTATATGTCTCTCTCATAATCCTTATCCGATGCTTTTTAGGATATGACCCCTCGAAGAGCATACGTTAGAAGGAATACGGGTAAGAATATGGAACAAGAAACTCCTCAAACTCCTCAAGAAGCTCATCATGTTTTGGTTGACCCTTTGGTTGAACAAGTGACTAATGCGGAATTCTAAGCTTCTTTATAAGTGTTGGCTCAATCTATGATGGATCCAGCCAATAGGGAGGTTGTGGTCCCCGTGAACCCAAATATGGGTACAATGACAACTAGAGTGAGGGACTTCATTAGGATAAATCCTCTAGAGTTTCATGGTTCCAAGGTTGAGGAAGATCCTCAAGAGTTCATTGATGAGGTGTACAAGGTTTTTGATAATCATGGGAATGATGCTGGTTGTAAAATCATAATTTGACTCTTATAAACATAAGGGTGTTTCTCAAGTTTAGTTCAACTAATTGAAGGAGGAGAGGGTGGTTGATGCAAGTCCTCTCGATTGGGAAAAGTTCAAAGTTGCTTTCCTTGATAGGTTCTTTCCCATTGAGATGAGGGAGGCCAACATTCTTGAGTTCATTAATCTTCGTCAAGGAAATATGAGTATGAAAGAACATGATTTGAAATTCACACAATTTTCCAAATGTGCTCCTTCTACGGTTTCTGACTCTAGGGCAAAGATGAGTAAGTTTGTTTTAGGTGTGTCCGAAATAGTAGTTAAGAAATTTCATACCGCCATGCTCATTAAGAAAATGTATATCTCTCATTTAATGACATATTCTCAACGAATATAAAAGGAGAAAATTAAGGAAAGGTCTACGGAGGCAAAGAGGGCAAAGATCGGCGATGGTGACTTTTCACATTCGAGGTCCAATGGACATGCCCATTCTAGATTCTGACTAAGGTTCTCTGGTCAAGGTTCCTCTAATGCTCTATTTCCAAAGTTCAACAAAGATAGGGTGTCTAACCCTAAGCCTCAAATAGGGAATGGTGGTGGATCTTCTTTGTCTAATTGTACTAGGTGTGGAAAGAAGCCTGATGGAAAATGCTTAGCTAGTACGGATGATTGTTTTTGTTGTGATAAGAATGGTCAGAAGATAAAGGGATTGTTTGTCACTTACTGCTAAGGGAAGAGAACGTAGGCAAGCTCCGTCTAGTGGTTTGGGTTCAAGTGCTCCAAAGTAAAGCAAATTTTATGCACTTTAAACTTGACATGAGCAAGAGGGTTCTCTCTATATAACAATCGGTATGTTGAAAGTCTTTCATCTTGATTTTTATGCTTCGCTTGATCCCGGTGCTACTTTGTCTTTTGTGATTCCATATGTGGCTATGAAATTTGATGTTTTTTTGAATGTGTTACTAGACCCTTTTTATGTCTCTAATCCTATTGGTGAATCTTTTTTGGCTATGAGAGTCTATAGAAATTATCACGTCCCTTTATCGCATAGAGTCAGTCATATTGATCTTGTAGAGCTTGATATTTTTTATTTTGATGTTATTTGGGGGATGGATTGTTTTCATTCATGTTATGCTTCTGATGATTGTAGAACATGAATGGTTAAGCTTTAATTTGCAAATGAGCCAATCCTATAGTGGAAAAAAGGAAATTTTATGCCTAAGGGCTGTTTGTTTCTTGTCTTAAAGCTAGAAAATTGATTTCTATGGGTTGCATATATCATCTTGTTTGGATTAGGAATACAAATTCTGAAACCCCTATTCTTGAGTTCGTCCCCGTTGTAAATGAGTTTTCAAAAGTGTTTCTCGATGATTTACCCGGTGTTCCTCTCGAAAGGGAAATAGACTTCAGTATTGATCTTCAACCATATACACAACCTATCTCTATTTCTTCTTACCGTATGGCTCCAATAGAACTGAAGGAATTAAAGGAACAATTGAAATACTTGTTTGATAAGGGTTTCATCCGATGGAGTATCTCTTTATGGGGTACTCCAGTTTTGTTTGTTCATAAGAAAAATGGTTCACTTCGCATGTGTATTGACTACCGGCAATTGAACAAGGTTACCATTAAGAATAATTATCATCTTCCAAGGATTGATGATTTGTTCGATCAATTCCAAGGAGGGAATTACTTCTCTAAGATTGACCTCCGGTCAGGTTATCACCAATTGAGGGTGAAGGAAGATGACATTTTAAAGATGACTTTACAAACTTAGTATAGTCGTTATGAGTATTTTGGTAATGTCATTTGATTTGACTAATTTTCCGACTGCATTCATGTACTTGATGAATAAAGTGTTTAGACAATATCTTGATATGTTGTAATTGTTTTTATTGATGACATCTTGATTTACCCAAGGACTGAGGATGAGCACGCCGTTCATTTGAGGATTGTGTTGCGAGTCCTCAAAGACCAACAACTATTTGCAAAGTTGAGTAAATGTGAGTTTTTATTGAGATCCATGGCTTTTCTTGGACACATTGTTTCTGGTAAGGGTATTGAGGTAGATCATAAGAAAACGGATGCGGTTAGGAGTTGGCCTAAAATTCTATACCCTTCGGATATTTGAAGTTTCTTGGGTTTGGCTGGTTATTATAGAAGGTTTGTTGAAGGGTTTTCTTCGATTACCTCTCCATTGACTGTATTGACCCAAAAGGAAGTTAAGTTCTTATGGTCGGAAGCGCGTGAGAGGAGTTTTGAAGAAGGATCTGATGGGTTTGTTGTTTATTGTAATGCTTCAAGGATTGGATTAGGGTGTGTTTTCATGCAAAATGGGAAAGTGTGTCACGCCCCAAATTAGAGAAGGCGTGACTGACACTCGACACCTTAAGCAATCGAGTTAGCCACATAAACATACCAACTGACTCAGCTGAGGGATTAGAAGGTCGGGCAACATAACATCTAAAATACTATGACTAGACCCTTAAGGTCATAACCTGAATATCGGTAAGTCATATAGACAAAGGTAGACAAGCCAAAGATAATAAGGTACTAGCTAGCCGACAAGGCTACAATGAAGATATACAAACATACATACATATCTATACATGCCAAGCCTATGTGGCTGGAAACTGGAAGCTGCAGAAAGAAACCCCGAATACTGTGTCCACAATAGCCTTTATGAGTGACACAAGCACTGGTCGGGACAAGGCCCCGATTATACCCAAACTGTACAATAAAAGTAACACCCTGTGAAAGCTCCAGGAAGAACTGGAGCTTACCAACTCACAGCTGAACCCCGAATCCTAGCAGAGGGGTCAATCAGAATCCCAACCTGGACCTGCACACACGAAACAAAAATGTATCCCCAGGCAACGGGACGTCAATACGAATAAAAATGTACTAGTATGTAAGGCAGAAAATAGAATAATAAATAGTTGTTGTAAAAGGGTAATAAAGATACCACCTGAAATAGAAACTCTGATAGCCGCTATGGCTGACATCCTACCTTATATAAATTAAATATGCATGGTATGCTCGCATAATCGTATGTCGTGAATACATATATATAGATGCAAATGCATGTCATACCCAACCAAGTGCTAGCAATGGTGGTGTCTTCTGGTAGCGAACCGACATCATATTCGCCAACTTGTGGCCATCTGTGTCTCATACGTATAAATATAGGCAATAGGCCCCATACCTTCCGATTATAGCTCGGAAGTAGAATGCATAGCATGCAATGTCATGGATTCGTAATGCATTTGTTACTTGAATCATGTTGCCAATCTTGGTTCGTTGGTACTCTTGTCCTCATAATCTCATAATCACTTTCGTATCACATGTAAATATCTCGTAGAACCTCATATACTTGTAGATTAAACTGGAACACTTTACTTGGATTTAGAAAAGCAACTTAAACTTGAGGATGTTCATAAAGAGCTTAAAATTCTTCACTTAGTATCTATATATGTTTCCTTAGTAGTTTGTAAAAGAAAGTATTTCAGAAAAACCCGTACTTTAGTAGTTTAAACATACGATTTACGTTTAACAGTTTTGGAGGTCGACGCTTTATTTTAAAGTTTTCAAAAAAAAAAATTAGCGAGGAAGGAGGACTGATTTGATATTGATATTGTTCATCCCTAATCTTCTTAAGTTATTACACCTAAAGAAGAATAATAATTTGTATACATGGACCTATAGTCAAGAGAATCAACAAAATGACATAAAGACGCCCAATACCCTATCTAACCGAACGAGTGGAATAGCAACATAATGGAGTCACAAAAATACGCCAGCTACAATCTCAATGCCATTCACAAAAGGTCTTTCTAGCAATAGAGTAGTAAAACAATATTTGATAATTTAGGATTCAAAAATTCGTGCTCAGAGGAAGTATAGTGCTTAGCCTTAACATACCTCGATTTTGGGTCTTGTTATATCAATATGGATTGTACCCCCTTCCTTACAATATGTAGTCTACAAAAAATCATGTCACACAACCATTACAGGAAGAATATTAACACGTCAGGGTCAAAGTAGCAATTTAGAGCTCACTAGCAGAGTGATTAGCTCGCCAGACCATTTTTAAAATGTATGCTTCATTACCTTCTCTTCTCCAAATTACAACCTCAAATTATTGACATAACATACATTTTTGCAGCAACTATTAACAAGTGGAGGCCTACGCAATAGTCAACAACAACCAAATAGAGTATGCTTGCACAACAATTAAAACTCGGCGTATCGCCACACCCCTCTTTTCCAACCCAAAATAACCATAACCAAATCCTAACCACGAGCATTCAAACCATTAAATCCATAAAAAAGTATGTATAATACAATCCTATTATTGTTCAATATAACCATAATAACTTGAACTCGCCGCTTCCAATCATCATCCTATACGTTCGTCCAATAATTACATTTGGAGTCATGTCTTTCTCTTCATATGCAATAAGAGCTTAAAAGGACAAAACCTAAACTTAAACTTGATGGAGCTTGCAGTACATTAACATGTCTTGTCAATAACAAACAGTCTCCTTAAACGCAAGACGTTGAACCAAGAAGAAACAATTTGAAAATTGCAATGCAATAATAGAACCAACATTACACTAATTTATGTTACAATTAAATATCCATCTGTACTTCTTCTTCTCTTCCAGACTCATATCAACAAGAACCACACACATACAAAGCATTTCCAAAAAAATTCCAGCAACAACAATATCAGAAAATACTTCAAAATAGCCCAACATCACGTAACTATCAAAATACGATTCTTTCAGCCATTTACTCGTGTTCTTGCTTATATAGCATAGCTATAACTTGGACTTACTCAATAAAATGAAGGGTGAGAATTATTACCTCCAAACAGCAGCAACACCATATAAAAAATGAGACTCTTTTTCACCATGAAAAATCCTTCAAATCACATCCAACGAGGAGGAAAGAAATAACACAATCTCTATGAACATTCCGAGGGTGAAACCACGTTGACATCTTGTAGATCTTTGCTTGGATGATAGGTGAACCTTTAGAGAGGATTTAGGACTGTTGCATTCTTATTTTGGTCGAAAATAATGAGATTAAATGAAGGGAAATTTGATCTTATAAAGCTAAACCGACATATGGGCTAGGGGCCCCCTTCGCGTACCTGCTTGTGCAGTCTCACTAAAATTTGAATATATCTCAATTTTGAGGTCATATGGACAAATGATTTAGTGCGTTGGAAAGTAGACTCGTAGACCTTTGATTTCATATATTGGGGTTCTTCTAAAGCTTTATAGATTGGGAGAAAAGCTCCAAGATATTTAACCTAATTTTCAGAAAATTTATCAAAGAAACTTACTCTTAACTTTTTCCAACTTTTTATTTCTCAACTTGCTTGACTTCAAAACTTAACTTACGATCATTTGGTAACTATATCACCTTATAAAACATCCTTATTAGCATATAAGACACTCTTTGTCTTATCCCCAAAGGTACCGGTTAACTTAAGCGTTCTGAACGGGCGGGGTGTTAGAATAGACATTCTTTAACTCGAACTTGTTTAAGGGCATCCTTGAACCATAACGTTAGTCTAATTCTTTGATTTTTTTTACCTCCCCTTTGCAGCCTTATTCTCCTGAAATGATACACCAAGTTATATAAGCCTCATACACTCATTCAATGATACACATATTATGCGAAAGAACCACGGGGTCTCACAAAGTGATTGCTTATGCCTTTAGGAAACTTAAGGTTCATGAAAATAACTATCCTACATATGATTTGGAACTAGCGGCGGTTGGTTTTGCCTTAAAGATTCAAAGGTATAGCTTGTATGGTGTCCATGTTGATGTCTTTATTGGCTACAAAAGTTTGCAATATGTGTTCAAGAAAAAGGATATAAATCTACGCCAAAATAGATAGCTAAAAATCTTGAAGGACCATGATATGAGTGTTCTTTATAGCCTGGGCAAAGCCAATGTGGTTACCGATGCCTTAAGTCGATTGTCCATGAATAGTGTTGCACATATTGAGGAAGGTAAGAAAGAATTGGTTTCTGATGTTCATAGACTAGCAAAACTAGGTGTTCGATTTGTTGATTAAAGTAAGGGTGGTGTTGTTGTTCATCATGGTTCAGAATCGTCTTATGTGTTAGATGTGAAAGCCAAGCAAGGCCTTGATCCGATTTTGGTTGAGTTGAAGGAAATGGTGCTTAAAAAGTTCGTTGAGGCTTTCTCTCAAGTGGGAGATGGTGTTCTTCAATATCAATGTCGTTTGTGTGTTCCCAATGTTAATGACTTGAGAGAGAAAATCTTACCAGAAGCCCATAGCTCTCAATATTCCATTCACCCAGGAGTCACCAAGATGTGTCATGACTTGCGGGAGGTCTATTGGTGGAATAGGATGAATAAGAATAGTGCGAAATTTGTGGCTAAATGTCCTAATTGTCAACAAGTTAAAGTTGAGCATCAAAAGCCATGAGGTTTGTCCCAATATATTAGCATTCCTACTTGGAAGTGGGAAGATGTCAATATTGACTTTATTCTAGGTTTACCACGCACTCGACGACAACATGACTTGATTTGGGTTATAGTGGATCGTATGATGAAATCGACTTATTTCATTCTTGTCAAGGTTTCTTATTCGGTGCAGGATTATGATTAGTTGTATCTAAAGGAGATAGTTAAGTTTCATGGAGTTCCCCTATCCATTATCTCCGATTGTTGTACCAAATTTACTTATCAATTTTGGAAGTCTTTCCAAAAAGGCCTTAGTACTCGTGTCAATCTTAGTATGGCCTTTCATCCTCTAACCGATGGGCAAGCGGAGCGTACAATTATGATTTTGGAGGATATGTTTAGAGCTTGTGTGATTGACTTCAAGGGTAATTGGGATGATTATTTTACTTTGATTGAGTTTGTGTATTATAATAACTATCATTCAAGTATTGGTTTGGCTCCCTTTAAGCTCTTTATGGTAGGAGGTGTATATCTCCTATAGGTTGATTTGAAGTTGGTGAGGCTTCTTTGATAGGCCCCGAGTTGGTACATGAGGCTATGGAGAAAGTTTTGCTTATTAGAGAAAGGTTGAAAACGGCTCAAAGTCAATAAAGGTCCTATGCCAATGTAAGAAAAAAAGATCTTGAGTTTGATGTTGATGATTGGGTTTACTTGAAAATTTCACTTATGAAGGGTGTAATGAGGTTTGGAAAGAAAGGGAAGCTTAGTCCCCAATATGTAGACACATATCAAATTTTGAGGCATATTGGTAAAGTTGCTTATGAGCTTGATTTGCCTAATGATTTAGCATTGGTACATACGGTTTTCCATTTGTCCTTATTGAAGAAATGTGTTTAAGATATGATGTCTATTGTACCATTATAGAATCTTGGTATAAAGGAAAGTATTTCTTATAAAGAGGTTCCAGTTGAGATTGTGGACCGACAAGTTTGAAAGTTGAGGAATAAAGAAGTTGCATCCGTAAAAGTGTTGTGGAGGAATCAAATGGTTGAGGGTGCTTCTATGGAGGTCGAGGTCGCTATGATGTCTCGATATCCTAATCTATTTCCCTCCATTCCTACTCTAGCTTGAGGTACTTAGCTCCTCGTGGTTCATCCTTTTGGTTTCATGTGTCTTAGTCATTTTCATGTTTCCTCATGCATGCATACTTGTGAAAAAAAATCTAATTTTTGAGAATATGATTTAGCTTGATTGATTGCTTCATGATTATGTGCATTTGAGTACAATTTCATGTATGCCTTATGAAATGATGTTTTGAATATGTTTTAGCTTGGAGTCGATGTTCCTCTTTAGTTATGTGCATTTAGATAAAGTTACATTCATGCTGAGTTATTTGTTTCTCTCCTACTCTTTTCATGCTAGTGTGAGTTCCATTCGATGACAAATGTTCCCAAGGGGAGGATATTGTAACACCTCGGGCTTTAGAAGGTTAAAGTGAGCTAACGAGCAACTCCACAAGCCTAAAACAGGACAGGCACCTTTAACGAGACCCTAAACAGTCTATTTAGGGCACCACTGGCCGTTTAGGGCTGCAAGGACTTAAGGTCACCTGGAAGGCTCCCTAAATAGCCTATATAAAGTTGTACGACACATATAGGGGAGCCATCCCTTCCGTTGAAGGCTGCCAGGACTTGGGGGTCATCTGGCAGGTTCCCTATAAGGCTAGTGATGCCTTATACGGACCGTCCAACCTTCCATATTGGTTAACTCGTCAGTTTTTATCAAGTTAAGGTCATTTTGGTATTTTCCCTATGTGTTTGATACCTAAGCTACGTCATTTTAACCCCTATTTCAAGACCTATATAATTGATTTAAGTCCTAAAACTACCCATTCTAAATCATTCACCTAGTTCCTAAATTTCCCTCCAAGAACACCCCAAAATCATCTCTAAGGCAAAGGAAGAAAAAGCTAGGGTTTGGTTTAAAGAAATCCAATTCACCATAGATTGTTGGAATTGATCACTAAGGTATGTTAGTATTCACCTATGGAGTCCTTTCCTCCATAGTGTTCTTAAATTCTTAAGTTTTACAAGTAAGATTCTCAATCCAAAAGTTAGGGTTTTTCCATCTTCATGAGTTCTTTTCAATTATGATTTAATTACTTGTTTTTATATCTTCTAATGCATGAATTGAAAGTATTTACACGATTTTGAGTTTGATTCAGATGAAACCATGCATGATCCATGATTTTAGAGTATGAACACATGATGAAACTTATAAACTATGAAATTATGAATTTATAAAGATATGCATGCTTTTATGAAGTTGATGTACATGACTTGATGATGCTCTGAGAGTAAAGTATCAATGTTGTTATTGTGAAAGGTTTTCTCACATATAACTAAGAACATGATTGTGAAAGGTTTTCTCACATAAGGATTCATTAGGTTGAAAGTTTCTCTCACCTAAGTTGAATCAAGATTTAGGAGCTATTCTAAATGAAATGTATCTTGGATTGGTTGCTTAATTGTGCCCTTCCATGGATGATGAAATGAATATTATTAGTGACTATTCCGTGGGATTTGTACTTAGCACCGAGAGGACCTTGAGATGGAGGTCATCTCTTGTTAGAAAAAGGCCGGGTCTCTAGGAGAAATCTCCTTGTTCCATAATTGTGTCACTATATGATGTTGTCTTAGATAGACATTAGCTAGTGGATCCACTTTAGCTCAGACTCATGATTCTTACCTTGGCAAGTAAGGACATACCTTTTCGGTGTTGGATAGACACTAGATTCCATAATATAGCTCACATGGTCTATGTCGGTTATATTGTAAACAACCCACAATAATGAACTAAGGTTACTTTTAAAGTATCTTACAAGTGTTTTAAAGATGTTAAGCTTACATTGACAATGATTATGACTTATGTTTTCCAACCTTTTATCTTATGATTTACCTTGGTCATTATATGTCATGTTAAGTCCTATTTAGCATGATTTCATAACTCTTATGCATTGCTATTGTACTTAGTACATTCCATGTTATAATGCATACTTGTGCCTGCATTGTTTCACTAATGTTCGATCCAACGCTATCACTTCTCATACTCGTGGCTAGTTGATCCATTTGACATTGAAGATTGATAAGTCCTAATGATCCGAGGGACAGGACACTTTTATAACTTTCTTTCATTTCAATTTTTGGACATTTATACGTGGTATATGGGTTACATTCCAACCACTTCTTTTGATTAGTAGATGGCTTGTTGAAACTTATGTTAGACTCCCGCTTTGTCAAACCCTTTTATGATATAAGATTATATTTGAAATCTTTACTCCTATTATCTTGTATGATGTATACTAAGTGGCTTGTGTAGGAACTTTTGGGGTTCTATACACCATGTTACACCTAGGGTATACTTTGGGTCGTGACTGCCCGCGTAGGCTAGGTTTCCTTCAACTAAGTAGATAAACCCATTTTACTACATTTTATCTTGTAGATGTTTAGAGATTGCATGCATAGGCTTTTGGGCACGTTGTATGGATGGTTATAGGTTGTTGTTAAGGTTGGAGATGAGATAATGAATAAGGGCGATTCTTTAGTTCTTGTTTAGCCTTGAGTTTCCTTGGTAAGATGGTTGCATTGTCCTATAGGTATATGTATGCATGCTTATTGTCTGATGTATCACATGTGTATGCATAATGGGGAAACTATTGGTAACATACGTAATGACACATGTTAATAATCACATGTAATGAACTGGTTATGTGACTTATGGTTCAAGTGTTATTGTTCATGATGTTTATGATTGTGCATGATTGGTTGTGTTTGATGGTTGGCTCGGGTACTAGGCCTAGTACATGACATCCCCACGGTTGGCTCAGATACTATGCATAATATACACTAAATAATGGGTCGGGTACCATGACTGGTATGAGGATATCCAAATATGGTTAGATAGGGTACCATGCAGGTATACTGAATATAGATGACTTGGGTACCACGCCGGTACACTAACAGATTGAGTTTTGGTTCCATGAGAGGACCAAAAATGTGTTTATTGTTCCATGAGTGAACATGGGTTACTTCTTCACAATGTAATTGTTTCATGTAGGTTCCTTGAGTGGTCCGTGTTACTTGAAAGGTGAGTTAATCTCATGTATGACTGGTCTTTGATCATGTGGGACATGGTTCATGTTAATGTAAGTCAGGGTAAGGGCTGGGAGCCTGAGCTATGTGTCAGTTTTGATGGTTGAGGTATGTTATTTGGTTATTCTTAACTAAGTTCTTAGGGGTTTATTTTCACATAATTGTTTCAACTATTAAGTTGAGTTTATGGGGACTCAATTCTTAGTTGTTTCTAAATTGTTCTTTCTATTATCATGATGAACTTTGTTTTATAAATGGGGTTGGGTTTAGTCTGGCTGGACGAGTTGGTCTAAGGTACCAATTTCATGTACTGTTCCAAAAGGGCCAGAAAATGGCATGAGAAATTAAGAAAAGATAGTAGGTTGGTTGATAAGGCTAGTGGTGGCCTCGTATTTGTGAATATTAGTATAGTAGAAGGGTTAGACTATGATTTGATATTTGGGTGGTGTAACATGGAGGCATATGATCAAGGTGCTTTAGTTATGACATTATACTCTGGGAGGGTAAGCATATGTAGATAGAAAAGTGAGGTGGTGTAACTTCCATATTGCATGTTTTCTTCTAATTCTCTATATTATATTATGTGGTAGGTTCAAGTCGACCCATTATGCCTCCCAGTATGTGTGGTTGGTACTGATACTACTCTTGCTATACCATATGGCATAGTCTAGTTGCAAGAATTCATTGATGTCTCATAGTTGAAGACGCTGATGATCTCCGATAGCTTTCACTCCTCTTTCTTTAAGGTGGGAGTTGTGTCCTATTTTCATGTATAAACTGTACTCTTTTAGTAGCGCTTTTACCTGTTAAGACTTGTTCCTTGGGGAATGTTTTCAGTTTGTTGTAAAACAGTTTTATTGAAAGTTTTGTTTCCTTAGAGTTGAGGTTTTATCAAACTTTTTGTAATAAATAATTTATTTTCTACTTGTCTCAATTCAAATTAGATGGTAAGGGTTCTCCTATCTTGATGTTAGAGTAGGTTTCCACACGACTTGGTGGGTTCGGTGTGACATAACAAACCAAACTACGCCTTGAAATAAGAATTTTCAGCCTAAGCTAAGGATTTTGAAAGACGATACTAGTCTAAGACTCCTACACGAATCAAGAAAATAGAAATGAGGAACAAAATCTAAACTCGTCATATACAATCCTAACTTATATGAAATCTAAACTAAGTATTATCTCATGGAGAAAAATCTACAAGAAAGTAGATTGTAACCTACCTAGAAGTCGACTGCAATCTCAAACCCTCCACAAGCTGCTCAACTCTTCTTTACGTCCTCTGAATGCCACGATACTATCAAAGTCGCAAACTATGCATCACTACAAGTAATATAATACCCATATCATAAAAATTGCACGTCATCTAATATCAGGTAAAAAATAGCAAAGAAGGACCCAGAGAAGGAATTATGAAATCAACTCCACCAATAGGTTCCAATTAGGTCAAGGAACTTGTGCCTAAAACTTGGGCACAATCAAAGCTCAAGCAAAGCTCAATACAATCAAAAACCAAAACTAGCAAAGAATACCCAATTTCAAGAAATAATCGAAGAAACTAATGAGGACTTACTATTTATAAGGGAGAAACACATCTCAAAAAATGCTCCTACATCAATCCGAGATCAATCTCCAAGAATCCGCAAGAAAACACCCTAATCTAAGCTCTCAAACTCTTTTTCTCACTTATGGAAAATGAAGAAGAAGAGAGAGATATAACTACCAGCGGGGTTGCACCGGATGCCCGAGATCCACACCCACCAGCACCGCAACAGTGAGAAATTCTCTACAAGAGTGATGATCAACATGACCGGTCAACAACGCATGTGTGAGGCCACAGGAACGATAGTCAATGAGACCTGTCAGCTTCGTAAGAGTGAGCCCACAGGATCGAAAGCCTCAACATAGGAGAGAAGACCTACTGATGCGACCAACCTGTATGACCGACCTTGGATCACATGAGCAAGGTCGCAAGTGCGAGCCTATGGTCCACAAGAGAGGTTGCACTAGCAGCTGGTGCATCAACAGTTAGGACTAAAATCCCAAATATCCACCATACCTTTGGAATTAGTTGGGGTCTAACCAATGCAAACTGAATATGCTATCCAATCAACAACAATATTCAAGACTCTATGGAACTGTCGAAACTTTCAACTTAGTTTGTTTCGATAAAAAGTGGGTCCCACACCCATGCTTGTTTAAGTCTAAAAGCCATAAGGTTGCTCAAAAAAGTCAGGAAAACTCAAAACCTAAACAAAAGATCCTCCGTGACAAAAAATGATGTTCTGAAGCCAACAAAATTATGAGAATAACATTCTAAGGTCATTTACCTGAAGTTTAACCAAAGTCAATTGGTCAAACTTCAAATGTTTCAAAACAGAAAACTTGCATCAAACGCAAACGAATGATCAGGTTACCAAACTATTAGTTCGAACAACACATTAATGATTTGGAATTGCTATAGGAAGGATCTAAATGCCAAAAATATTGCAAATTCCTGGAGGGTCAGTACACCCTTGTAGATACAACAAATTCGTTCAACATATTGTTAGAAATATTTTAAACTTGACCTTTGTCCCTTATTCTATCCCAAGCAGAACCTAATTTTTTTCCCCTGATTTGTTTAATATCCATCATAGTTTAACTCATCTTTCTGGATCCTACTCGATATTCACGTTGTTCAAGATGTGATTGTATACTTCTTCGGAAAAGTACTTTTAGAGTAGCTCAACATTCCAAATCCCATTAGAAAACATTTGACTCACATCTTCCGGTTGGTAGTCTATCCCATAGTTCACGGGAAGAAATTAATATAAGGCACCTAGTTGGGTTCAATTATCATACCAACCACTAGAATGACCACATTTAGGTTCCCACCAAATATTCTATTCAAACATATGCCTAGCCTCTAGCATATGCTTCCAAGTCACAGACCCCCACCCCCCCTTTTTTAAAATTCATCCCGTGCTCTTTGCAATACAATTCTGATAAGTTGCGGAGTCTTCTTCAAATAAATCTTCTTTCAATCTGACAATTTCCTCTCTAATGATTAATTGCATAAATAAATCACCGAACCTTTCCTTGCGCCAGCTTGTTAAGGCAGATCTTGTTTTCTTCATCTTTTGCTTCATATTTATGAATAAGTCTACCTACTCAGAAACCTAACTTTCAGTTATCACCTTCAGAAAGTCCTCATTTCCTGTCAAAAAATTTGAATAATATTCTAAAAATATTAGAATTTTCTCCATAAGATAATAACAAAAGTGCATGGTCAGAACAAGTTCTGGACAAATACTCCACTTCAACCACATTATTTAAACCTAGAAAAGTTTGATTAACCATCATCCTGTCAAGCCTTTTAAATATACATTCAGTGTCAGTCCTTTCGTTCCACCATGCGGAAGGACTTGCGTAAAAATTTACATTCATAAGCTCACAAGAATTCACATAGAAAGAGAAGTCCTTATTCTTGAAGATAAACTGGAAGTCTCTCAATCCTTCTCTTCATCACTAAGTATAACATTAAAGTCACCCCAACAAACCAAGGTACACACTCATGGTAAATATCATCCCATAAGCTTGTAATTCCTGATCATCGCACTTAGCATAACATCAATTATAAGAGCCTGACAATTTTCTTGAAAATTTAGTTGCAAAGGCAATTGTTGGTAAGAGTCAGAGATTAACACTCATATCTTCCCATTTGATTAAAGTTTGCATACTGCATCCCCAACCTTCTTTTGTATTTATGAATTTGTCTTGCATCTTGGAATGGTTTCATTAAAACTAAAATGGAAAATTTATGAAATTTATGCAACATATCAATTATGTAGAATGCATTCTGAGTCCTACCTTACAATACCAAACAATGTTTTCATATTCATTTACTACTTCCTTTGACTGACCTTTTAGGATTTTTTCTAATAGGTAGAGTATCCTCGTTGTACTTGCCTTTTTTTAGCTTTCACATCTGTTTGAGGTGACAATCCTGCATCCCTCAACACTTGATGATCTATTTTGTGATTGTCTTGTTTTTCTTTATGATCTTTAACTGTCTTTGTCTAAATACTTTTGTTTGTTACTTCACCTCCATATTCCACCTAATGAGAAACAAGATCATGTAATATTTAAACTGGTGATGTGCTATTGCAAGCAAGTGTATTTTAAACTTTAATAATTTGCTTCACCAACATGAAAGTGTTGTGTTCTATAGTTGGATATCTTCCCACTGTCTCTCCTTCATTTTGAATTGCATTTGAATTGTCCATTTGAAGGGGTGTATGATAACTAGCCTTAGCTGATTCCTTTTGAATTTTAATTCTTATACATCCTCCATGTTGTTCATCTCTGTAGTGCCTACTAGTATTGCGACTTCCACACTGTTGTGCCTATTAGAGAGATGTTGTTGTAAATTGCTACTTACTTCATGTTTTCTGTTGTTGTTAGTTTCTGTATAATAGCAAGGTTTCTACACTCCATCTTTGTCAGAGGCGAACCCGAATTTGAAGACCTCGAGTGCACCAATATTACCTTAGCTCAAATATGAGCTCTAAGATAAACTTAAAATAAAAATATGAGCTCTAAGATAAATTTAAAATTAAAACAATGAAAATAGGGGTCTAGCTTGATTCCAACCCAGGTCTCGCGAGTGGTTCCTTTGACTTGTATTAGTAACACAACATCACTCTTATGCTCCTCATGGGTGCTCTGTTAATTATATCCTAATTTCTGTCAGTTTCTCAAGATAGATATACATATATACACATGATTTTTTTCAAAGTTAACGGGTGCATGTGCACCCCCAGCCTCTGAATTTTTGGTTGTTGCATTTATATTTCTTTCCTCTCTCTTATCTTTTGAGTCTTGCAACTACTACTCTCTGTGTGCTATTATGCATTATTTGAACTGCTACTGTTCGGGATACTTGCTGCATGCATTACTCCTCTTTTCTCATTCATGATCTGTTCCATCTGCTTGCTTATGTTTGTGTCTTTATGTTGTGTGTTGTGCTTCTATGTCTTTTTCTCTTGTTTCTCATTCCCATTATTAGATTGTGTATCCCCAACTTCATTACCCTCATTTTGTAGTAACTCAAAAGGATTATCAATGCTGATTCCTGATTGGGATTTACCTTCATATATATATAATTAGCTTATGTGTGATTCCTTGTTCATATTGAACCTTTTTCTCTTAGGATTCCACCTAGAAAGTACTACCTTTCCATTTATAAATCTCCTTTGTCCATGTACTTTTTTCTTTATTCTCCTATTTTCTATATCTCCCCAATGTCATTAGTTACCAGTGTTCTCAATCCTGGTTGTTAATTTCTGCAACGCACTTCTATATGGACCTACAACTTACATGAATGATAGTATTTGGGCATTGTATAATTCTAATTCTTGATTTTATCCACTCTTGTATCCTTTGTTTTGTCATTAAGAACCTCTAGCTCCACATATTCAGGTAGCTTTACAGTCAGGTCTACTTGCAGTTTTATCATTGCACAACTAGATCGTGTTTTAATTATTGTTTCTAAGTCCAAATGGATAAGTTTGCCAATAATTGAGGCTAAATAGAATAAATATTACTTCATGAAAAAGGTGGGAAGAAGATTAGAAAATATATCCAAGCCATTGCTTGGGCAGTTTCTTTATCGGGCTTAAATTTGGCATCATAAAGGAGGGTCGTATATATTTTGTATGCCACTATTTCCTTAGCAATGATATAGTAGACATTCTTGGACATCATATTTATAAAATCCTCTATCAAGTTGAATCTCTTAAGAATATGTCTATTTCTGAGTAAACCTTTTTTACAATCTCCTTTTATTTTGCGTTGCTTAATATCTTATGTTCTATAAGATCATCAAGCTCCAGCCATCCATAAGAGAATTTACCAACAATTTCTAATTGAAAGTCTTCAAGAACATTCATCCATTGCACTTATTCCTTTGTCCAAATGATTTTGGGTATTCCATGTTTGTATTCCGCATCCTTCATTGTAATTCCCTCTACTATCGGTTTCTTCAATTGATTGGTAGAGGGTTTGGTTATATCAACATATTTCACCTTATTGACATATTATGCAACTATGTCCATGTTATTGCATCTTTCGTGTTTGCTATCGTTAGTGGAACAATATGATCTATAGGCAAACTAGTCTTATTAGGTGATTTAGGGTGATAAAGTTCAAGGAATTTATTTAATGATGTACTAATGAACTGCTGGTCACCCGATCTCGACTGACTAGTGGCCGGCAAAGCTTTTACACACTACATCAAAAAAAACTTTAGCAGTAATTTATTAATGGCAATAGCTTAATTGCCGCCAAATATATAATTTTAGTAGCAATTAATAGTATTTATAAATGTCCCTAAAATCTATAGAGACATTGGATCTAAAGACAATAATAATGCCGATAAATTCTTTTAGTACTTCTTTTAGTGTTCATATTTATTGTCGTTAAAAACTATTTTTGTGGTAGTGATAGTGGTGACAATCTGAGTATAGTAATTTTGGTGGCCAGAGTTCGATGGCGGCGTATAAAGTATTATATCATGAATTTTAAATTATCTTAGTAGCATGTTGTTTCTAATAGAGGATCTTAACATTTTTTTTTATCAAAAATATAGAAGAGAGTAGTACTAATAAATTAGAAATGGTGAAAGCAGAAAAAGGTTTGAAAAATAAAATTATTGTGGGACCTACAATGCCACTTGTCAAGCATGTGTGAGCCTCACACACCTTTTGTTGGTTGTGCCTCACTCATGGCAAAATTTTCCAGTTGTGCCTCACCCATAGTAAATATATTTCACTTGTGTAAATTAGTTAATTTTTGTGGCAGTGATAGTGGTGATAATCTAAGTATAGTAATTTTGGTGGCCAGAATTCAACGGGGGCGTATAAAGTATTATATCATGAATTTTAAATTATCTTAGTAGCATGTTGATTCTAATAGAGGATCTTAACATTTTTTTTATCAAAAATATAGAAGAGAGTAGTACTAATAAATTAGAAACGGTGAAAGCAGAAAAAGGTTTGAAAAACAAAATTATTTGTGGGATCTACAATACCACTTGTCAAGCATGTGTGAGCCTCACACACCTTTTGTTGGTTGTGTCTCACTCATGGAAAAAATTTCCAGTTGTGCCTCACCCATAGTAAAAATATTTCACTTTTATAAATTAATAAGTAAAGATTGAATAATAAATAGGGTTGAATCTTTGGAGTTAGGATACATTAAAAAGAGAAAAGAAAGTTATCAACAAAATTGAGGGATGGGGCCATCAAAAAGTGATTTGCAGCAGTTCGACATTACAATTTAAATATTTATTGGTATTTTTTCCAACAATGTAAAAGTACATCCATAAAATCAATCAAGTACATCATATACAAAGCGCACAGTTAAGCCTAAAATGGCCATATTTCCCTTGGTTAGACGTAGCCATGTTGTTCATGACCTTCTTGCTAGCCTCTTATACTATATAGAATCTAAGGCAAACAACAAAAAATTGATTAGTTTAGGGACTAATTATCCATCTTTCAGTGTGTTTTTAATATTACAATTTCAATCATATTTTAGTCCCTAGATACATATGTCTTGTGCGTCCAAATATATGTATTTCGGATATATGTTACTATGATACATCTAATTATGTGTATCTAAAATGAAATGTAACTGAAATGCATCAATTTAGGAACAAATTATGCATATAACAATGCAGAGTAGTATCACTGATCCAAAAATATATTTTAAAAAATTTGGAATTCTACCCATTTTCTTGATTATTAAAAAAAATTTCACTGCTTCTTCATGAAATTTCTTCTCAAATTCTTTCCTAAAATGTATCTGACTCCAAATGTGGTTCATAATTAATAAATAACGGGATAATAAATAATTATTTAAAAGTATAGATTTAATTAGTAGAAATAATTTGGATGTATGTCTAATTATGTAGTTTTTCCTTTGAATAGTTTGTTTATATTACTTTAGATGGCTTTTTAGAAATGTCTGCTTTTCTTTTAAAAAATCTATGATAATTTTTGTTAATTATTTATAATTTTCTTAAAATTATTATTCAATTATTATAGTAAAATACATTTTCACATGATAATAAATGTGTAAGAAGAACAAGTAGGTTAGTTAAGAAATTTGTTGTAAAAGTAAATTTCAAATGATATAAAGGGAAAAAGAAGGAAAAAAAATGTATTCGTTCAAAATATTATCATGGATACAAGAAAGAAAATTAATGGGAGGAAACTTGTCAGTAGTATTGATAAACGCTCAACTACACCTCATCCAATACTAGATGTAGGTGATCGTAATCTAGTATAAACCCAACAGAGAGTTGGGGTCGATCCACAAGGAGTGATACAAGTTAGAATTCAAGTACGAAGTTATAAATGTGTTCTAAACGATTGTAGGAATAGAAATTATCGAAACCATTCAATTTAAATCTAAGGGATAGATGACAAGTGTCAAATGGGGGATTAAGGTTAGTCAATTAACAACTATAGCAACACAAAGGGGGAAATCAAGTAGATAAGGGACATTTGGGGATGTGATCGATTGATTGCCAATTTCGCTACACGGGTGGTTATTAATTACCAAAGTTTACTGAATCTTGGTGGGTAGGCTAGGCTTTAGATGTAGTAGCCATCTCTCGAGCAACTACCACGAATCAAGTGAGTTCTCTCAAACCTCAACAAGCATCAAACTATGAACATCCCACAACCTCGATTTACCTACTCTCTCGAGCTAGGTAGGTAGGATCAAATTAAGATTCACTCTCTCGAGCTGAACCCACAACAACCCAATCACTACAATCATCAATGGACAATCTTAATTCTAAAACCTCTTTCTCAAGCAAGCAGCGCTCCGTGGGGTGGGGTTCAATGCCTAACAAAAAGGGCCAAAAGCCAAAAAGCTCTGCCTCATTCCTGATCTCCTTGCTAAGCTTTTTTCTCTCTAGGTTCCATTTCTTTGATCTTCTCTAAATTTTTTTTAATTTCCTTTACCTCGGACTAGCCATTTAACAAATTCAAAAGGACCGGAGTCGTTCAAAGTGAAAGAACTTTCAATCACAATTTCTCAAAAAATAAATTAGGGAAAAAAGAGCATTCATAGCATCCATTCCTTTTCCTTGCTTGCCGTAGACACCCGAGAGATCTTCACAAGGCAGGCTAAAATAAAAGACTAAGAGGCGCTGCAAGCGAGGTCGTAGTCAGTTTAACCCCATAAACTCAGTCCACTTGCAGCCATGTTGATCAAAATGACTAAGTTTAATGACTTGACCAGTCACTAGCCCTCATATTATAAGATTCTATAGAATCCTAAACTAGAATTGCATTCTTCAACTATAATTCATAAATTAAACCTCAATTACCCATCAAACCCACTTCAAAACAACAATTAAATCAGTAATCACTGATACCCATAAGTTAATTAAGGAAATTAATCACATAATCACACCCCCAAGACTGAGGTTTTTAGCCACAAATCATAAAAAGTAAGAAAACAATACCAATTACGTTCTCCATAATCTGAGTATTGCAATCCACGTCTTTACAGTGATCCAAAATGCTAAATATGAACAACCCAACTCAAAATCTACTAGAAAACTCCTTAAACTAAGCAAAAACAATGTTTTAGTGAAAAACTTTGAGTCGAACAATGAAAGGATGCCCTCATCTCTTTTTAAAAATCAATTTATACACTTTCAGAATTTGGCCTTTGGGGTCATTAGGCGAGATAAGTCGCATGTCGCTGAACAGGTCGGCGATTCGCCAAATGCCTCTAGCTATCACCTTTCTATCTTGAGTTCTAACCACTTTTGCACTGTAACTTTTGAGTGGTCTGAGGATTGTGAGTTGAGATTTCGGAAGCTCAAGGAGTTGTTGACTACTGTTCCTATATTGACTCTTCCACTTGAGAATAACGGCTTCACAGTCTATTGTGATGCATTTGGTGTTGGTTTAGGTTGTGTCTTGATGCAGCGGGGCCGGTTTATTGCTTATGTGTCGAGGCAACTTAGGCTATATGAGCACAACTACCACCACTCATGACTTGGAGTTGGAAGGGGTAGTTTTTATGCTTAAAATTTGGAGGCACTACCTGTATATAGTTAATTATGAGATGTACACTTACCACAGGAGCCTTCAGTATATCATGAGCCAGAGGGATCTTAATTCGAGGCAGCGTCACTGGATTGATCTTCTGAAGGACTATGACCTCTCTATTATTTACCATCCAAGCAAGGAGAATGTGGTACCGGACGTCTTGAGTCGGAAGGTAGTGAGTCTGGGTAGTCTAGCCTTTTTATATACTATGGAGCAAACTTTAGCTTCAGTCCTTAGCTAATCAGATGGTTCTATTGGATATCTCAAATTCTAGGCGTGTTTTAGCCTATGTGGGATTTCAGTCTTCTTTTTTTTATCAGATCTATAGTCGATAGTTTGAGGATGAGGCCTTGGTGGCACTTCGAGACCTAGTGTTAGGGTTATTCTGGTCAGGTTACCTTAGATTCAGATAGGGTGTTGAGGTTTGCGGGCTATATTTTTGTTTCGAAAGTTGATGGTTTGATACAACTAATACTTCATAAGGCCCATGATTCTAGATATTATATTCATCCAAGTACCACGAAGATGAATCGTGACTTGAGGCAACATTAATGGTGGGTCTTCATGAGGAGAGATATTGCAGACTATGTGTCTCGTTGCCTGAGCTGTCAACAGGTGAAGAACGAGCATTTGAGACCCAGTGGTGAGTTTCAGAGATTACCCATTCAAGAGTAGAAGTGGGATCGCATCACTATAAACTTTGTAGTAGGCTTGCCGCAGACTTCTAGAGATGTTGATAGTATTTGGGTCATCGTTGATCTATTGACTAAGTCACCACACTTTCTCCCTGGTCAGTCTTTATTTAGTGCTAAGAGGTTAGCCCGTATCTACATTCGGGAGGTGGTTCATCTTCACGGTGTGCCTCTCTCCATTATATCAGATCGGGGTATTCATGTTACTACTAGCTTTTGGAGGACTTTTCAAGATGAGTTAGACACTTGTATTGACCTTAGCACAACTTTTCACCCACAGACAGATGGTCAGTCAAAGCATACTATTCAACTTCTTGAGGATATGTTGCGTGCTTATTTTTTAGAGTTTGGAGGTCAATGGGTTCACTTCTTCCCTTTGGCAGGGTTTGCATACAATAACAACTACCATTCTAGCATCCAGATGGTCCCATTTGAGGCCTTATATACATGGATTTCATCAACTAACTTATTATTTCACCAATATATATTATCATCATCCAATCTACCAGGCATATTAACCTATCTCAGAATCTCACCTTTTAATAAATCAAAAAAATAATTAACATATACAGATCAGAATAGTTATATCAAGATTAAGAATATAAGTACATTTAACAGTTTAGAGAATATGTTTTTGTCAGTCAGTCTAAAACAACTATATTTACTTGGTCACGTTCAATACATACAAAATGCACTAGCACAAGAAGTTGGAACTTTACCATTCCCATAATCAAGATAAATTATATATAATCTTGTGCTACAATCGTACCGATGACATGTCCAATTTCCATCCTAGATTGTGAACAAAAAACTTTATACTTATAAGAACCGATGATTTAATCCTCTGTGTATAAGCTAAAACTCTATACACTAAATCATCTACTATATAAGTAAACATACACCATAAACGAATATATGATCTATTAAAACTTAATAAATAATTATTCTATAATAAATATTATATCTAAACATATGGTTAATTAATAGTATATATCCTAACAATATTTGCCTTACATTTCAAAAACAAACTTACGAACCATTTTAATAAACATACAACAATTCACCTTAATTTCCCATCTAACATTTCTATCACATAACCTTATTCTTTTGTCAATCATTGCCTACTCATTAGCCAACCACTAACTTGTCTTCACTTAGCCCCGAAATACCCCAAATATGTATGACTCACATTGAATCAAAAGAAAACATTAATTACTCAGTCAATCCAATTCTTAAATTCATACAAGATTCCATTCATCCCATAATTAATTAGCTAAAAGCAGTTACAACAATTTGCACTACTGATTGTTACCTGAAGATCACTTTTTTCCTTTTCTCTCTTGTACGTACACTTAGGTAAAGTTTCTTCCTCACTTTCTTTTCTAAATTAATTGTTTATTAAAACTGACAAACACACTGACTTATTTGTAATACATGGGCCTAGTGGTATAGAGTCATTAATAAATTTTAGGCTTGACCTGTAACACCCCGGAAATTCTATGACTTAAGTTAGAGCCTCACCTTATGAATAATGACTTAAAAATAGTTAAAATGATGTTTCTAAACCTAATTTAATGCAGTGGACTTGGTTTGGAAGAGTAAGAGTCTAAACGTTAAGAAACGACCACGACGTCCGGAAACTAGAGAAGAATGTGTTCTAGTGCGACCTTAGGTTTTGGGCAGGTTTGGGAGTGTCGTATGATGGTATAATCTTGTAAAAAGGTTTAAAATAGGTAAATATATGTTTATAGGGTCAAACCATTCGAATACGACTCCTCGGGACCACCCTAAGGGTCCCCGAGGAGGACCCCAACCTTGGCCAAGCAAGCTGCCAAGGCAGCTTGAAAATGTACATGGAGGGAGCATGTCCGCATCGCAGACTAGCTCCACCAGAGGCCAAAGTTTTGGTCCGCGTCGCGGACATGTCGTGTACTCTACTGCCTCGAAATTTAATTTTCAGAAACTTGTGGGAACACCTCCACGTCGCGAATTTGTTTCCCGACGAAATCTGCCAAAATAAAACTCAAGTTTGACTTGTTTAAAAGGTCCAACTAAGTGAGGGGTAGTTTGGGTACTTTGGGGAATTATTATAAACGGTTATTCTACCTATTTTAGGGTATTTTAAGTTGGTTAAAACCCCATAACCTAAAATTAGACCCCATTCTTCAAATTGACCCTTCCCTCTCAAAATAGATTCTCTCAAAAACTCCATTGAAGACCTTGATGAAGCTCAAGCTAGAAGATGGGTTTTCAACTGATTTCTTCTTCAATTTCATGGGTCTTCAATAATTAAGGTATGGTGACTCTTGATTCTTGAATAACCTCTCATTCAAGGAGTTCTATCAAAGATTTTCAAAAGTGATTCAAAGACCAAAATTCCCAAT